>JADDOH010004410.1:0-61255 GCA_016648135.1 Agrypnia vestita
AATTTTTCGTAATCGATATGAGTTACTGTAATTATATAGTCCTGCGAGGTTATTAATGTTTCCAAATAGCCCTGTATATTTATAGAGATACGCGATATCAAATTAAGCATTTTTTCCCAATATTTATTACTTGTTTTTTTGCAAAACTTTAAGTTTTTCAATCTGGATCCGGAAATTACAATATTACGAGACATCATTCAAGGGAAAATTGCGAGCAGAAGAGTCCTGGAAGCCGAAGGACATCCAGATTGAAAAACTTAAGGCAATGCTTGAGGATCTCTATAGTCTAGTCTATAATAATGATGAGGGCATGATCGCTAACGTACAATAATTGGACAAGCACTAGAAAAAGAAGAATTTTTTGTTATTTATTAGTTTTGCAAATAATTTGTCACTAATTTGCAAACCTTATCTTACAGACGAATAAAATCCAATTTATGTTTTCTCTAAAAAATATTGAATGATTGTACTCCGTAGTACTTACTTACTCTGAAATTTGATTGATTACTAGAAAATCAATAGTGTTTACACTATTTGATTGCACCAATGCGGATTAAACTCATTATTTTGCAAAGTGCAAAATTTTTTTGCACTTTGCAAATGCAAATCTTCAGTCATGTACATCTCATATTATAAATGCTATTTCGCATTAATCAATATTGTATCAAAAATCTGTTCTTGTAATTATTTATATATTGTTATTATTTATTTTCGTTCAAGTAAATTTTTCAACCAATTTCTATCACTGATATGTGTTTATTTTTTATATTATAAAAGGCTTTGTACTGTTTATAAAAAATAAACAAATGATCTTTATCCATTTCGTTGGAAAACAGCTTGACATAAAAGTAGAGATCACAACAAAAGATTGCGAGATTCATTATATTTTCGCAAAAACGCAAAAATAAATTAATATTTTAATTAAGATGACATAAGCAAAAAATTTAAAATATGGAAATATACAGTACACAATTTTGATGCTGTTTTTTAGGAAATGTTTCCATACTCGACGAATAACCGTGCATATTAGCATTCTGTGATTGCTCGATACCCAAATAAAAAATGTGTTTTGTTTCATGAATTCAGTGACGACAAATATCCTTAGATATCAAATTATTTTAAAAGCGTTATCCTTCTAGCTTTGATCCTTTGACTTTTATTCAATATAGGGAATTGACT
This sequence comes from Agrypnia vestita, assembly GCA_016648135.1. Lineage (NCBI taxonomy): Eukaryota > Metazoa > Arthropoda > Insecta > Trichoptera > Phryganeidae > Agrypnia > Agrypnia vestita. The sequence goes on from JADDOH010004410.1 coordinate 1,180, forward strand.
GATAAAATTCCTCGTACTACTTTACAAAAAAATCGTAGGGTGAGTTGATTGATTATTTCTTGTAATAAATAATATTTTCACATTCTGTTTCCAATTGGGGCCGAATAAAGATGATTTTTATCAATAAAGTTTAAAAAAAATTATATATAGGTACAACATAAAGTATATTTAAAACAGTTACTTGTCGTACTTAGTGTACGTACTCCGTACTTATTTTGTGTTTGTCATTGTTTTTATGTACTTGTATTTGTAAATCGAGATATTTCACAAATATCGAAAATGCCAACTATTTTCTGCAATATCGCATAATTCTTTAAAGTTATTGTATTATATTATACATAAAATAATCTGTAGGCTGTGTGTTGTGGTCGGAGGTTTGAGACCTTTCCGAAGAGACCACAAAGTTAGTCATATTTTCACAGCGCAATTTTTTGTTTTGTTTTCATTTGTCACAAAAATATTGATGTGAGATGTATTTTGTAAAAGTATCTATATTTAAAAAATGAGGATTCATACAAAAAATAATTTTAAAAATCTGTCTAATCTGTAATTTGTCAATCTTCAGTTTTATTATCTACAAATTTCATTACTTTAAACATATTCGTATTATTTGATGCGTTAAGATATATTATATCTATCCTATTATGTTACCTATTGTAACGGGTCTTCAGCCCTCTGTGAATTTGGTCCGAATAGGCTACATCGGTAGTGGTTTCATAAAATGCATCCTTTGTCTGTCTCCTTCCTAAAATTTTTCTCTCTATTACATACGTATATAATTTATAAAATCTGCCATTTTTTCTGTGTTATTTTTATATACATTTTATTATTATTATTATTATTATTATTATATTGTTCATTAATCCCAGATGATGAAATGTAAAATACGCCAAAAAATATCCGGAGGAATTCTATTGTCGGTATAGACAGTTGCGCAAATGTTTGATTAATAATACCATGCATTATATTATTTGTTTTAAAATAAAAACTTGAACATATATCTTTTTGATCTCATGTTTAATATAAGTATGCCAAAATTAAATAAAAATAGTAATAAATTGGTTTAATTTTTCTACAATTATAATTAATAAATTATCGCTTATTATTAAATACATAAGAGAATAAGATGAGTTTGAAAACTTGGATGTTGTCTGATTAGTGGTGCTTATATTATTTTATACACACTTGTTATCTTTATATACTATTATGATATTTGAACATATCTGTTAGGTATAACGTTATATCTATGTAACACACATGCAGTTAAACGGGGATTTAATGAGCACCAGAGTTGCAATTTGGATGTATTGAATACATCATTAGTACAAATATTAATTTGGATCACGGTAGCCTATATTAATCGCAAGGTTAGGGGTGTATAGTAAACGGACCTTGAAAATGCATATTTTGTTAGACAAGCATATTTCATTTTAAATAATTCATTCCCACTTATTATAATGAACATGAGTGGTCGAAACTTCTTAACCATTTTAGGATGTAAATAATATACTATTTTGTGGAGCGTAGTATAACTACAAGAAGTTTTTCACGCTCCTGTTAAATATTACCCCTGTGTGCGGACATACACTTTATATAAATAAAATTTTAGGTCTAAAGATTTTTTTGTAGGTTATTTAAAAAAATGTAATATTACGATGGAATAAAGTAATAATTTTCATGATATAAATTAATCTATATGTAACTATTTGGTTCTGAATTTATAAAAATATCGTGCTTTATGCTCTACATAAAGCAAAGGCGTACAGTGAGAACATTGAGACATTTTCGTAAGCTTATATTATTTAAAAAAATAATAATTCAAAGATATATCTCGAAAAATTTCTACGGCAACCCTTATCATATTAATCAGATTTTAATATTTTTTTTAATTTAAAAAAAAAATAGAGATGCGAACACGCAATTCGTGTCACATCAATATTCTAACTATTTTCAAATTAAGCTAAACGCTTGTGCTATGAATTATTATAATATTCTGTCGCGAAAATATTTTACTTCGTTGTTTTTTCCATAATATATGTCTGCATAATATTCATGCTTTAATTTATTATTTCGGAAGTAAGTTTATAGAACTCCATAATCACACATTTGGAAATAAAAACAATTGTTTTTAATAATACCCTCATAATTCAAAACGCGTCTCATAAAAATAAAAATGAAGGACTTAAAAACAAGTGTTTTCATCTCCATATGTGTCATACTTCAATATTTCCACTGCCGCGCTTGTTATAATGATCCTTTTATCTTGTTTGATTTTCTTTATTTTGAATTTTCTTAATTAATTTAAACTAAATTGAACTTTTTAATGCACACACGTTAAGTTAAAATAACATGACTATAGTTTCGAAAGGAGCAGTCTCTCTCATGATCAGGTGTAATTTATAACTATTTAAATTACGTTCTTAAATGTTATAAATAACACCTGATGATGAGAGGGACTGTTCCCCTTGAAATTATAGTCGTGCTAAATTAACTCAACGTGTGTGCATTACAAAGTTTAAATTAAAATAATCATGTCGCACCACAAAGTAACTGCCATATCAATTAATAATACTCCTTAATTAATTTTTGCACAAAATTATAAGTTTTTAAAATAGTCAGAATACATTTTTAAGTAATAAATTATAAAAAACGTAAGTATTCTTAAATTCAGTTAATATTTGGTACAACTTATATCATAATGAAGTTTTGTAAAATTATATATTTTCTTAGTGCAATTGTAAAAAATGGAAAACGGAGATGACAGAGTCATAGAAAGGCTTTCATCCTACAACAATAGCTAAAATTTTTAATAATATTATATTTGCTTTGGAAGAATTTTTAAACAAAAGCTTTAATATTTTAGGATAGGCTGACCCTCAGTCAAAAAGTAATCTCTGAAATAAAATAACACTTTTTTTAATGAGATAATTCTCAGTTAACAAAAGCAGAAGTTATTGTTATCAAAAAACCCTTAAAATGCACTAAAATTTCGGAGAGAAATGAGAGACTAACAAATTTTAAAAAAAAACTAACAACCAGGGAAATCCTTCACTCATCAGGGGTGAAAACTACTACTGCTGCATCCTTCAAAAAACCAAACGTATTCAAAAGTATCATTTAGTATTCGTCAAATAACTTCATCACTAAATCTAGTAGTGAAAAATTGTTATCGCTATATTATGCATGCACCATTCTTATTTGGTAATTATAATTCTATTAGTACTTAAACATTTATTTAATTTATTTTAATATAAACAGTGAGAAGTAATATATAGCAATGACACTTGGCAATTTGGAACATAATTTTAAAGTTTAAGATATATGAGTAATACAAGTTTTAATTTGATAGTGGATGGCCTCCTAACGGGAGCTTATTGTCCTGATTCCTGATGGCACGTTACATCGGAGGGCGCTCACCGTCTTGGTGGAAACCAGAACCAAGCCTGGTGAAGCTCTCTCTAACAATATCGGCTTCCTAGTACAAGATAAAAGGCCTACCCTGCTTCTGCTTAAAGTATAACAGCCAATAGTTTACAGGACAAGGCGACCCCCGTAGCCCAGTGGGCAGAATACAGGCGAATCACATCGAGAGTTTCATGTTCAATTTCTGGTGAGGTCACAATTAATCTATGTGATTTACTCAAACCTGGGTGTTTTTGTGATGTGTTTTGTAATCAGGCCTCTTGGCTATTGTTGAAGCGTAAAAATAAACAGAAGAGAAAAGGAATCCGCCTTCTATCTTTGCATTCTCTCGTCAGCACATGATGCGGGACCCACTATTACAAATTTAATAAACTATTCAGAAATTGGATATTACAAACTAATTATCATATGCCAATAATCTGAAGGGTTTTAAAACTCCTGGCTAGTGGGTTACTTATGTTTCTTTATGTTATGCTAAGAAACTTGCGGGGCGACCATATTAATAAACAACATGACAATTTTCAAACTTTATTGTAGCTCTCCTCAACGATCGTTGAACATGCATGGGAGATGCTTGTTGATCTAAGAATGAATATGGACAGAATTAAAAAACAATGTCACCACGGAAAGCGAGATGTAACGATTTAAATATTGACAGAAACAGAAAGAATTATGCATAATCGAGGAATTTCCAGCACTCTGGACGTTTTACAATAAACTCAAAATTACAAGAAGGATGTAGAATAAACTGTGGAAATGCCGACTAAATTCACGAAACTTCCGGAAACTTCCCGAAACGGTTGTGATGAACCAGGTAGATAGTAGATAGAGGCATCCTAATCAAATCGAGCGGACTGTATTTAATGTCGAAATGATGTTCAATTAATATTATAAAGCATTTTATTGTATTTCAATATAAATCGTTCTCCTGGTCACGGTAAGCACTGTGATGATCCAGGTAGATAGTGGGGTCTTCCTTACGTATTAACGATGAATTCTGTATTAATAATTTATTTAAATTGTCGATGCTTACTCGTCGCGAGTTCAAATTTAATTTTTAACTACTATGTTCAATTGATTTGCCAACTCCTGACCGCGGCTAACAATGTGATGAATTCTATGGGGTGACCCGTCAAAATACGTCGTGGAAAATAATATTAAATAATATAAATTTCATTGCAATGAATAAAGTCATTTGCCGTATGATGTTAGCGAAAATAGTTGTATGGCGCGGGTGGCAACGGCTGAAGTCGACAGATACGCTGTAACTATAAAAGGATCGCGGAATAAAATATTATACCTTCTATGAAATATTAAAAATAATGTATTCTATACAATATTAATGCTCTGCCAGTGCTAACTATACATTTACTGAAAATAATTATTAACTGAAAATAATTGCGCTTTTGAATGCAATATTAACTAAAAATATTAACTAACATCTTGGGTTCGCAGACGAAATTGACAATACCTAATGCCCTTTGCATTTACTAAGTATATTACCTAAATAGCCACAGCTATACCATCCTGTCCGTCAGGGACGAAACATAAAACATAGTTACATTTCTAAAAGTGCTACCTCTTACGCGACAAAAATACCTATTGCAGTCGGGCTATGAATATGAACTATTTCCGCCTCATAATGGCGCCTGGAACCAATACTAAAAACCTCACTAGAAATAATAAATGCGACTAAATCTCGATAAATACAATATATACTATTCGTAATACGTCGTTGAATTGGCACATGATTCGTCTAATGGATGAAGGACCCCGTTGTGTATCGTAATAACTTCAAATTCTTTTATAGGAGCAGTGTGGAAACAATTGCATAATATTACGTAATAAAAACATCTAACGAACCTAATAATCGATACATTTATGTTACAATAAAATACATACTCTAGAAAGAATTCGTGTATTAGAAATAAAACACTTTCGATTTGAGACAAACCAGTAAAATCGTTCGAACGGCGCAAAGGGAAAAATTCACACATATTAAATAACACTGAAATTAATAATTATAAACACTTTGTATTAGCAAATTCTTACCTTGAATGGTTTCGTTCTAGACGTGCATGAACCTGTTCATATTAATTCCATGGGAAAATAATACATATATTTTCTATCTACGAAATAAGACATTTTTTTGAAGCGAAACTTCTTTATAAATAAGTAGATAAGGTCTCGGGGATGGTTTGTTCGAAAGGATTCTACAACAGCCCGTGAGTTTATATGAAATAATAGTTTCTTTGAATGCTAAGTTTTGGTTTTTTAAACCCTCAGCATCTCTGCTGAGAGGGGTTGAGGCTCCGCGCCCGCCTAAACCCGGTGGCCGACTTCCTAAGTGACTAAACGGCCCCCCTTGTTCCTCCGGAACTTACTGCATCCCGAGACTCTATCTCTTCTTTACGAGATGTGATCCCGTGACGCCCTTCTTTTAGGCTTATAATTGAGAAGGCCGTACTCTTTTGGTACGAGTTTCTGATGATGTGTGTTGTCTTGAGGCGCCTTTCTTTTAGGCCGGTGTTTGAAGAATCATGTACTCTTTTGGTACGAATTGATGACGACATTAGCCTCCTTTGCGGGCATAGTCAGCGATGTTACAAATTATTGTGCAATCTCATTATGCCTTTTCAGAATGGCGTCCCACGATTCTGCATCTTGCAACATTTACTTTGGACAAATGTTAGAGTGTTAGTAACATATTTATAATATCCCAGCTATTCCATATGAGTGAATGATTTTTATATTTATTCTGGCCCTGTCTTTCTTACAGAGGACGAAATAGAAGTTAACGTTTCTATCAAGGTTTTACAGCATTCAGGCATGAAAATCCTTCCAAAGTCAGAGAATTCACGACGTTGGTTTACGCTGTTTTTGAGCAAGATGAGGCGCGAAGGTCGAGTCTAGTGGCCACTCCGATCAACAAGGGAGGTCCCGCTTTTAAGAGTACCTCACAGGGGCTTGCGCGAATTCCAGGCTTATGACACGAGCGTCATCCACAACCTCACCTAGCTCAACGTTCGTAAACCAGAAAACTCCAATTTCAGTTAGATCTCCCCATTCTGTCCTTTACTCGTCGTTCTGAAGCTACTTGTTAAGCCAGATGTACCGAGGTACTCAAATCATAAAGACTTGGCTGAAGACCGGATTGCGCAATACTTATGCAACACAGTTATTATAAGGCTACTAAGCATTTCTTATAGAATTACGTGTATTCAATTATTAGTAAAAATAGTTTGAAAATCCCCATACTTTAAAATATATTCGTTCGGAAGAATTTCTCGTACGATTTGGATTGATATCTGGTTATGCAATACATAACGCGTCGAAAATTATTATGAATCTATTAAGCACTGCTTATAGAGCTCCGTAAAATCAATTGTTAATACAAATGGTATGAAAATCCCCATGCATCAAAATATATTCGTTTGGGAGATATTCCCGTACGAATTGAGCCAAGATCACACAAGAAATCGTGATATTAATTATACATTATTGCTCCGATTTTAAATCTTCCCAAAATAAATACATTTCAATAGTGAAAATAATTAATCGATAGATAATATAAATGTGTTCCTTAGCTGTTACACAGTGGCGGTATGATCCTCTCTGGTACTGATGAATGGTAGATTCCTCCATACGTCCGGGCAGCAACTCCGTCCGCAAATGCTGTTCTGGAACTCAGGGCTCCGTCGGTAGTCTGTCGGGCAGCGCTCCCGCTCGCAAGTCTGGTCTCGAACTGAAGGGGCTGAGTATATCGTGTTCGCTCCTTTTATAGTAACGATTTCACCATACCTCTGAAATCCACGCTAGTGCAGTGACTCATCCTATGCGCGATGACCTCACCGCCGGCGCTCGCCATTGGCCGGATTCAGTCATCAGGACGGTCGCCTCCGGCTCAACCCGTCGAAGGCAAAGCGCGCCTGTGATTGGTCCGTTTCGTTAAAATAACAGTAGAGCACCCGCTACACGCGAGACTTGCTGTTCCGATTCATAAATAATAAAGGCTCGTTCGCACCTACTCACAAGATCGAGTCTATTAGGATTGGCAAACGATATTAATTTAACACAGAATTATATCTATGGTATAATAAAGATCTAAGAAATATTACTTGTATTGCTGAATATTCAATATTTTGTTAGCCTCTTGTAATACATAGAATCTTAATATCAGGCTTTTACTTTTAAACGATTCCAAACAGAAGAAATATATTTTTGATGTCCATACTTGACTTTTTTTAATATTATTATTTTAAGATTTTCTAAATTTATTAAATCTATCTCTATGTCGACCATCACACGGTATATAAAGATGATAACGCCGTTACAGAAAATTGTGACAGTTTCGGCGAGACTTGTGCAAATTATAAGCAACTAGCGAAAAATAGTAACAAAAATAGTAGCAATCACAGACTTGCAAATATTGTCATCGAGAGATTTCCACTTATCATCCCAGTCAAGAGGGAGTCTCTTGATTATAGAAATTAGTGCAAATTTTATAAAAGCGATTATAATCGTGTTTGTGTCTAGTGACTATGCATAAAATAAAATTCTAATTGATTGCAAGCATTTCATTTGAGTTCCACCGTCGCGATCCAGTGATAATATTTTATTAAACGAAGACCACATGGCAAGAAGTTGTTAACTAACATTTTTGTCAAAAATGAGTAAATAAACCGTCTAAACTAAATATTGTACGCTATTTCTATTGGAAATAAGTTCAGAACTTAAAAATAATTAGAACTCGTTCAAATCATTGGGATGAACATGTTAACCACACTTTTTCATAAAAATCATATCAGATACTGATGGGAAGAACATGTTATCTTCAATAATAACATGTTCATGCCATCATTCTGAAATTAACACGCCTTTTAATTTGATTGGAATATTTATGGTTACTATAAATTTTACTCTGGCAGTACTGTCATATATTTGTTTTTATTTGAAGACTATTATAAAATGTACTTATATATTATTTTTCAATAATTTTAAATGGTACATACCATGTTTTGTATTATTAATTAATATGCCAGGTATTTTGTAATTTTGGATAATGAATGGTAAAAACGGATAGCATTTAAAGGGTTGTTTGATGTTTGTGTCTTACCAATTTTAAAAAGGTGTTATTCTATTAAAAATGTGTTCCAGAGGAGAAAAAATGGTTGTTAACTACATTTTTTTAGGGAAAATTAGTATATTTTTATTTTTTGTTCATAAATGCGTCTTTTTTACTTTTAAAATACTTTTTTGATATTTTAGTGACATAAATCAATAAAAATTAATCTTGAATCAGCAATAAAACATATTTTTCAAAGGCGAAATGCAAATGTCTAATTATCTCAAAATGAATTGAATGTTAGTTAACAACTTCTTGCCATGGCGTCTTCAAACGAATGTAATAATGGCATTCTTCAAGTGCGGGGTACGCGCGCTCCCCCGCACAGCGACGGGAAGGTTAATTTATGCCGTTCCTGGTTAAAGACTTATTATATCGCGGCGGCCGCCATCCGGCCCCTCGCGTTTTGTAATCTCCTCGCGGAGTGGTGTTCTGCAGCGCGCACACTCCGCGTGCATGTCTGCGCCGCCCCGCCCCGGGCCGCCAGCCTGGCGCCGCGGCGCGGGGCGCCCGCCCTACCCCACCAGCGCGCAGCTTGAGACCTCTTCCCGGCGGCGGCGACTACTCGCCCATTTTCATTTCCGTCTTGTAGCGTATATTTTTCAAAATTCCGAGAAGATGATTGCGTATAAGGTGTCTCACCATACAAGTGCGATTTTACGCCATAGCTGTGTTAACTACAAAAGCAAACTTTTATGCGACACCCTCCATATTTGGGCAACCCAATATATACGTATAAAACTCAATGTCTGTCTGTCGGTCTGTTCTCTGTACAAATCCGCACCGTTTGTCCGATTCGATTCAAATTTTGCATACTTATGCTTTAGGACTCGGCGGGTAATAAAGGCAACATTTCCTGCCTATTCTCGTACCTCTTTTCTTCCCCCTGACATATTTTCGATGCAAATTTGTACCGTTTGACCGATCGGACTCAAAATTTGGAAACTTATTCTTTAAAACTTAACGGGTAACATAAGCAACATTTCCTCCCTATTCGCATTCCCCTTTCCCTTCCCCTGATATATTTTCGATGCAAATATGTACCATTTGACCCATCAAACTCAAAATTTTTAAACTAATTCTTTAGGACTCGGCGGGTAACATAGGCAACATTTATTTCGTATTCTCATACCCTTTCCCCTACCCCTGACATATTTTCGGTGCAAATTTGTACCGTTTGACCGATCGCACTCAAAATTTGGAAACTCTTTCTTTAGGACTTGGCGGGGAACATAGGCGATATTTCCCCTCTATTCTTTTACCATTTTCCCTCCCTCTAAAATATTTTCGATGAAAATCTGTACCGTTTGACCGATCGGACTCAAAATTTGGAAACTTATTCTTAAGAACTCGGCGGGAAATATATGTGACATTTCCCCCCCATTCTTTTTACCCTTCCCTTCCCAGATACATTTTCTAGGTGAATCTGTACCTTTCGACCGATCGGACTCAAAATTTGAAAAATTATTCTTTAGGACCCGGCAGGTAACATATTTGACATTTCCCCCCTATTATTTCAACCCTTTCCCTCCGCTGATATATTTTCGATGCAAATCTGTACCATTTGACCGATCGGACTCAAAATTTGTAAACTTATTCTTAAGGACTCGGCGGGTAATATATGCGACATTACCCCAGTATTCTTTTTACCCTTCCCCTCCGCTTATATTTTTTCGATGCAAATCTATACCATTCGAATCGAACCTTTGTTTGCCCTCACAATTTTTATTAAACTTAATCTTTAACCCATGCAACGCCGGGTAAGGACAGCTAATTCATGAATAAAATTTAAATTATTTATTATTTCTTTTTGAAAATAATGTATTAAATTAAAACAGTCTCATACCTAGAGAATATCAAATTATCGACGTAGTTGCGCCTCGGCATATATACATATTTAAATATTAAATAAAGCAGAATGTTGCAAGTTAAATGAAAAGCCACAGAGAAATAGTTTTTACTTAATAGTGTATAGCGAACAAAGGCGCCTCGAATTTATTCGCCTTTTTCTTAATGAGTAATAAATTTAGATTGAAAATAAAAGAAAAAATCAGTTTTATGAGAAAATAATAAGATATTTGTTTTATCAAATTCAATATTAAAAATTATAAATGTCTAATAAATCTATCTATTGAAAACATATTTGATACGAACCCGGAGCTTTTGTTTTACGAGGAACAGCGTTATCGATTTGTTAAGAAAAATTTTTCACTAGAGAGATTTTTTCTGTACATCTTTATAATTGATTATAATAATAACATTATTCGCTTTTAACATCATTGAACTATCTATGATTATGTTTTCATAATTGCAATTTCATTAATTACATGTATCTTCATTCAAAATAAAAAATACTTTATCGTAGAAAGAAAACCAATGGAAACAACTCGAAAATTTATTTTGAATTAAAATCCTACATACCGCAATAAATAAAAATAATAGTTTCAATTACTTTAATTTCAAAATATATTTATTCAACATCAAAACCTTTTTCAAAACTCGGTTTTGTTATTAAAATATTAAATAGTTTATAATAATTATAGAACCTTTATAAAAATGTGTGGACTTCGGAACGATATAAATTTCGTTACAATGACTTATTTTTTTATTCAGATCATATATATTTTTTAAATAGATATGCGAAAACGGAATACAGGCCACATCAATATTCTTACTATTTTTAAACTAAACTAAACGCATGTGCTAAAATAGGACTAACTAGCTGGTCTGGAGTGAGGTTTGAACCCGCGACCTTTGGATCACGAGGCGAGAGTCCTAACCACAAGACCAACAAGCTACTCTTTTATGATATATAAAAATATACGGAAAATAATCAAATACGCGGTTAACTATTATTACAAGAAATAAAATGTACTTCAGAAATCATTGCCAAGAAAAAAAACGTTAATAAGTTATAAAAACTTTATTAGATTCAATCATTAATATCCTCGTTCTCACTGTAACCTTTCGGGTCAAGGTTAACGTTCAAATTATTTCCATCTGTTTAGGAAATCAAATTCTTTAGTTTCTTCAAACTGTTTCTTTCAGATTTTCTTCAGAGCTCCATAAGATTTAAATTAGATTTTCTCTAAGCCCTTTATCGAATATCTTATAAATTTTAACTTGATTAGTTGTATTATACACCATTCTTCAATTAACTTGCAAAGATAATGGAATGTAAAATTTGAAGGGGTTAAAAATATGCTGCATTATCTTTTCTTTGAATGTTTCGGCATGCTTCTATATTGAGCAGTATTATATTTCCCCTTATTACTTATTCAAGCATTTGCATATATTTTTTGCGTCCACATATAACTCCTACCGCCTTACGAGTACAACTACCCCCCTTTTGTAAATTCCAACAAACATTCTGAGAATTCAATTATTAGACTCGGCGCTTTCAACTGTGTAGCCCTTGGATTGATTTCTAACATATTTTGCTCGAAATTAATTAAAAATGTATTGAATGTATGAAAATTAATTAAAAATGTATGAAAATTAATAAAAATGCTTCAGCAAATAATGCCAATGACCACTTCACACGAGAGCCGTTCACCCGATTACAATGAAAGCACTCGGCATTGTTTATTTGGCCGCAAATTAACAACAAATTGTTAACATTTTTACACCTGAAACGTTTTAAACATTCTAACCTGTTTTACAAATCTTTATATATGTTAAAATCAATTTGATAGTAAATCTTTTTTTTTAATTTGACATGACTTTGGGATATTTTTCCCTACTTTCCTTGAAGCGCCTCTCTTATTTTACCTCTAAGGTCTTTTAAGTCATCGTACAATTGTGGAGTAATAATGAGGAATAGGGGGAATGATTTTTATTTTTTAATAAACCATTTACATTTTACGTTTTTTTTGCAGGATCCTAAGGAGCAAATTTGTATAATTAGAAATAGATGGCGTTCAAATTATTTTGTAATTGATAACGCTTATGAATGCGTTAGGGTTGGGGTGACCAGAAGTAAGTTTTTGCGCAGGATACTAAAGACTAACTTATACAATTCGAAATTAATGTTAAACGATTCTATTTGGAATGTATTATATTGACGAACAAACAAAATACGTTGTATGAGTGGGGTCGCCAGAAGAAGGGCATCAATGTTTTATACAAGATCCTAAAGAGTAATTCTGCAAAATTAGGAATCGATGATATAAATGTGACGGGGGAAATGTGAGGCGGCCAGAAGAGGAAGGATGGTGTCTTTGCTTTTGGCAGGTTTTTTGGGAGTAAATTCGCATTTTTAAGTAAGACAGAATTTTTTAATCTGATCGTTTAAAAATATAAATTTAATAGTTAGTGTAGGCACAACGTAACTGCCATATCAAGAAATATCATATGAGTCAATAATAGTAGGTATTGGTATTTATTTTACAGCGTTCTAATCAAAATCACTTGGTCGTGGTAGAGACGTCTTGTAATTTTTCCAAAACACAGATATGTCACGTGTTCTGTTAACACAATATGAAGAATACCATTCTCAATATTCTTTAATTATTATAATTTGTATTGAAATTTATATTTTAAATACTAAAAGTAATATTTTAAGAAGTAGAGGGCAAAAAAATGTCCCTTTCATAGCATCGCTCTCCAAATAGTTCAAAGCATTTTTAAAATTCTCTAAGTATAGTATGCGTCACTAGCACGTAAACAGAATTATTTAGATCCAAAATCCGCCTAAATAAATATTATTCATTGGAGTACAATGAATTGAAGAGTAATTTGAATTTGGTTGTCATGTATGCACGATATTAATTAATCAAATTATGGTGGTGCGCTACGGGTGAATAATTATTTTACTACTACAATAGTGGTCATTTAATTTCACTTTGCCCCGCCATCGAGGCAAAGTGGGTGCATTTATTTAAATAATATATTTATTTTTTAATACTCAGATTATCAATACATCGTTGATGACCCTGACTGGACCCGAATTTTTTTAAAATAAATAAGAAAACACTAGTTTTGTCGTCTTGAGAAGCAGCGAAGAATGCAATAGATGTGCAATGCAGGTGGAATGACGCACTGTCTAAAATACTATCGCAACCTCTCGGCGTTTTATAACCAACGGGTTAACCCCATTCTGATGTTTTTACTCCCTTTCTTTTAACTCGTAGCGTCTGCTTGTCTGACGAAAAAACTTTGGTTCGATTTTTAACCCTTTTCCCGTGATCCAATCGAGCTGAAACTTTGCAAGCAGATTCGTGGCGACGATCAAGAAGATCTGTCAAATTTTCGTTAAAAAAATTAATAAATTTTTGGATTTTTCAAATTTTGAATGGTTTTTTCATACAAATTATTAAATTGTATGAAAATATTTCAACGCGTCTGGTAGACGCGAAACCTGATTATAGTATAATTTTGGATTTTTGGAAATTTTTATTACTCCCTTTCGTAGCGTCACCCGACCGAAGCCCAACGCGTAGGTTAAGCGCCAAACCAGTTTTCCAAAGGGAGTATAATAAAAACTTGGTTTTTATGGGTTACTTTTTATTTCTAAATTTTCGTTATTTTCGACATTCGTACAACTTCCAGGAATCGGGCGGTGTACCAACGCACAGACCAACAGCATTGGGTGACTTGCAACTGATTAAATGAGGATATAGTGGCAGTTTATGGCGCGCTCAGTCGCTGCAATAACGGAGACGGTCTGTTTGCACAGTGGTTGGAGATGTTTGTTCTGCGGAGAAATTGTGACCGAATGTTTCCCATATTCGAAGACACCGCACGGCCAAACATCTTTCGGATCTCATGAAGCGCCACTTTGTGCGAATGGTAGACTGCTAACATTTATTAGTTGAAACGACGTCATGCCTTGAATAAACTCCGATTGTAATATTCCCGATCATTTGAAATCCATTAATTGATTTTAAGAAGATAAATATTATTAGGGTAATCATTATTGATCATCAAATCGTCTTCGATCAAAATCGAAATTTCATCACAACGCGATAAAGATAAATCTTTAGACCAATTATTTTTTAAAGGTAAATAACTTGAATAAAAAAAAAATGTGATGCTTGTCATGGTTTTGTATTATTGTGCTACCAATCGTGGTTTTATTTTTTGCTAGAAAGGTAATTTTATACCATTAGCGACAGCCAAAATGATAGCTGACAGCAGCTTTGTACTCAGTTTGGGTTACTTGTTCACCATAAATAGACGTACAACACAACGATCTTAGCAAATTGTGCAAATTTATTTCGAGAACTATGGTATCGTTATCATATGCTATAAAATTATTTATCCAATAAAACCAACACTACTGCTACTGCAATTTTTATAAATTTTATTTCATTTTAAAGTTTTCTACCTCTCATTTTAAAGTTTTCTACCCCCTTTTAACACATATTGAATTTAATAACTTTGTCCATCTCATATTTAATAATTTGCTCATGTCATTCCAGGCATCTTATTTGTGTTTATAAACTTTTTAAGAATATTGTATTTTATACTTGGTATATTTTTATAACACTATCTACCCTGTCAGCAGCATGTGAGGTACTCATATAGGGGCACTTAAAAACCTGGGTAAGTTGTTTATGCTTTTCTACCCTGAACACCCTCTGCACACACTCACATCTGCAGGTGTCTGCAATCACCTTGAGCATTATTTGGTGGATTTACAATTCCGTTGTACGCGTTGTGGGTTTGTATGTGGTGGTCACTAATATAGGATGGGATTGATTTGTAGGTATGTGTATAAAGTACGAAAGCGTCCCACTTCTAACATCCAAGATTCCTTTGGTGAGGATATATTTAGCGTGGAAGGTATATGAGTGTTGTATTAAGGAATAAAAGCAAGTAAGACACAGAGGTTATAAAGAAAAGATAAAGCAACTTACAGAATAGAAACTGGATTTTTTGAATGGAGTTACATGCTGATTTATTTATCTAAATAATTTAGTTCCACACATAATGTTGTGTGGGCTAATATATGATTTCACTGAGACATATTGAATTCCATCTAATCATTTAAAAGTTTTTTTAATAAAATGATTGCACTTCAGTTTAAACCTCCTTATATTCTCCATGTTTTGAATTTCCTTTGGCAGGCTATCGAAGATTTTTATACCTTTATACATCATACAATTTTGTGAGATGTTTTTCTTTTTCTTTGGTAGTTCACATGAATCTGCCTACCTACCGGTATATAAGATGTTCGAACCCCCCTCACATAACCGAAGCTACCAACTAAAAATTTCGTTTATATAAATTATCTAATACAACTTCTATTTCTATAGCGAGGAGCTTAACTATCATTCATCGCGTACTAACTGTTCTGAATCCGCACATATAGATATCTAATATAACTAGAAGCATGTCTACGTAAATAAATGTCTGAATACCCTTTTTTTTCGGAAGAACTGAATTGAAAATGAAAGAATTGTTTTCTAAAATCGCGACACCTTCGTAATGTCGTTTATCGATGTTTAATTAATATCAGCACTCTTAAATGTTTACGTAAATATTATTCTAGACGCTGTTACTATATAATGGCTCGTGATGTCGTTTAACCTAATCTATCAAAATGTATATTTATACGTAATTATCTATAAAAATGGCTCGTGATCTTTAGTCTAGTTCCCACATTGTGACGCGAAGGCGACCCTAGTTCTTTTAGAAAACGTGTTGGAGTTTCTTGTGATCAAACAATACGAGAGAATAAATTTACGCTACATAATTTAATTCGGATGGGAGAGAAAAACATATATGGAAACAAATTTATGAAAAATATAAAAGATCCAGTTATTATGATAAATTTCCTACCTTTCGATTTGAAATATTGAAGTGAAGATCTCGCCTCCTCTATTCATGAATTTGGAAGAAGGAAACATTTATATAAATTCTAATTACATTATGAATGCTTGAGGATGAGCAGTTCGAAGTAGGTTTTTATATTATTAGCAACCCGTGAATTTAAAATACTTAAAATGTTTTGAAGACTATATGAATGACGCCAGATTTGATCGATCGTCATTCCGCGAAGTTAAGGGTGGAAAGGGCTCCTCCACGTACACCCTTCCGGATGGGTTCCGACCTTTTACAAATGATCAACCACCTCTTCTTAGAACAAACAGGTCAACCCGTGGCTTGATATCCTTTAATTGCTTGACTATCATGCAATAAGGTGGTGATCCCACGAAGTGTTCTAGGTTTCCGGCGACACATATACATCAAGAATCCTTCCCCACGTCTGACGGTGATTTTCGTAGACATAAGTTAACTGATGATGATTTGAAATGTGATACAACGTTATCAAGCTGATCATATCAACGAGATCAAACGTTAGTCCCGCGTCAAACGGAGCTATTGTGGCACTGCTGTGTTGATTTCGTGTTGATGAAAAGGTATCCTTGAAGTTATTGAATAGATAATTATAATGCAGTCCTTTATGGTGATTTCGGTCAACGGTGAAACTCGAAATGTGCACATGCCGCCGATAGGCAGCCCCGCAGGAAAATTTTAAAGTGTTAATGATGATGATGATGAAGTTATGTCAGTTGTTTCCTATCCTGAACGTACTTAGTGGGACAAACAGATGGATTGTCTGAGTCATCGAAATTGAAATACATATTTCATGTAGATAACGCAGAATTTAATTATTCAAACACTCCCCAAAGTATGTCATTCGGCAGAAACCTGGATTGCCAAAGCCTGAGATTCTTCCATATAGTAATTAAGCAGATATTATCCAGTCAGTACCTCTATGCTTGATGTCTCGGGCTGCATAAACGCACTATTTCTAGTATACCCTCATGCTCTCAGATAAAATGTGTTACGACGGCGAAAATATCAAAAATAAATAAATCAGTTTAACTGAAATACCCTTTTAGACGTCTCTGCTTGGTTCAAAGTATTCCACTTTATTATTTGTTCCTTGTTTCCTGTCCTTTGGGTTTCGTCTTCCTTTTAAGTTTGTCTTCCTTCTTAGATTGTATAGATAGATCTTCCAGTATAGAAAACTCGAAGCTTCAGCTATATATTTATTTTAAAGGTTCGCCTTTCAGTGATTTAAAGATTTTCGAGAAAAAGTTTGCAGACAACTGTTTATTCTAAAACAGGCAGAGCTTTCGCTCTTCAATCGCGCTTTCAATTTTTGTTCCAAAAATTCCAGGAATTTTCCCCTCCGTCATACTTCCCCTGGCCTAAAGGTCATTAATACGTGTCGATTTTTGGCGTAAACAAGTCTATTTATAGATTATGCATCATATGTATACTCTAACCACCCTTACTTGCATTTGAATTTGGTAATATTTTATTATCGTACGTATACTTCAGCCAAACTTTATTGACTTTGAATTTGGTAATATAATTATATCTTTCGTTCATATTTCCTCAACTAGAATTTGGTAATACATTTTATATTTGGTTCATCACATAGTCTTATGTTGTCGCTTCCTCTTGTATTGTAGGAATGAAAATCCTTATTCAGCTTCATCTTGTCATCAAAGTATTTGGGTACTAATCCATGTTTAATTTTAAATATTTGCACATTATATATTATTCTTTGATTTAGAGTTTCCAATCCTAGGGCATTCAACATTTTTGTTATTTTAGTTCTCCTATTATACTTCAGTATTAGGCGCATCGCTCTGTTTTGTACTATTTGTAGTTTCTTTAGCATTCCTTCGTTGCTTATAAATAATATACTGAAACAATAATCTATGTGCGGGAGAATCAAAGTATTGTATTTTTATTTGTATGCTTCTTATTCTTCCAAGTAAGGATATGCTAAGTTATCCATGTTTGTGCGTTGGTGACGCCCATGTAGCGAAATCGAAACGAAAATGCGCGCACGTTTTTCAGCATAAGTATGTTCATACCCCACGCACCGCCGAGAAAATCACCTCCACCACAACGTATATCAGTAGATTCTTATCATTGTGATAGCCAGTGCTTCTAGAAAATGTTTCTATGAAGATGCTTAATATAACTTTTGAAAATATTTAGTATAAATCTATATATATAAAACTCAATGTCTGCTGTCTGTTCTCTATACAAATCTACACCGTTTGTTCTATTGGACTCAAATTATGCTTAAGGACCTGGGGGGTAACATAGATGACATCTCCCTCTTCCCCTGATATATGTATAATGCAAATCTGTACCATTCGACCGATCGGACTTAAAATTTGCATACTCATGATTTAGGACCCGGCGGGTCACTCAGGCGACATTTACCCCCTCTCTCTTTCTCCATCCCTCCTACTGATATATTTTCTGTACAAATTTACATCATTTGACCGATTTGACTCAAATTTTGCGTACTTATTCTTTAGTACCCAGCGGGTAACATGGATAACTTATCCCCTCCCCTTTACCCCACCCCTCACCTGATATATTTTCTGTACAAATCTACCCCGTTTGCCGATCTGATCCAAATTTTGCATTCTTATTCTTTCTATTTCTTATTTCTGACAAATATCAAAATCCGAAAGGTATCGTATTTGGGTCATGTGCTCAGAGGAGAAAAATATGAATTGCTCCACCTGATTCTTATAGGAAAGATAGAGGGTCGTAGAGGTGTTGGAAGGAGACAAATTTCCTGGCTCCGCAATATACGCGACTGGACGGGCATAAGAAGTGTTGGAGAGCTGTTTCGTGCTGCCCAGGACAGGGACGCTTTCTCTCTGGTGATAGTCAACGTTGGGGGGACCTGACATGACACCAAAAGAAGAAGATTCTTTAGGTCCCAGCGGAATACATTGGCTACAATTCCCTTCTGGATACCCTATCCATGCCAGCCTAGATTAAATGGAAACATTGTTTTTCTTCGAGCCCTCATTTTGTTTTTGTGTTTTTATCATATTTGTTTTGAAGTGCTTCTTAAGATAAGGTAGTAAATTCTGAAGGTCAAAGGTAACTATGGCACTGGAGCGAAACCATTTTGAAGAGAAAAGTTTCTTGTTTACGGAAAATTCGCCACGTCGCTCGTCGGGTCATGGTAAACATGCATTAGTAAAATATTGCGACGACACGGTTGCATGTTTGTGACACAAACACTTTTCAAATAAAGGCGCGAGAAATCTACTGTGAATTAAAATCCATAAAATGTTTTTGTTATACATACTAGCAATCTGGGAGTAAAATATATTACCACTGAACCACTGATGCCTCACGACAATGTGCTCACACATTATTTTAGTATCAGAGAGCCAGCCATACATCATCGATGATTTGGGGGCCACATGAGCTCAAGTTCTCACTTATGTTATAGAAAGTACAAAAAAAGTTTCTAAGATATCTCTATATGAGAGAGTACGGGCATTATTCTTGTCTTTACCCAACCGAGTTGACTACAACAGTTAAGAGACTAGAAGGAATGTGTACCTGATTACGCATTTTTATTGATTGTTGCGCGGTATGATCGATAATTCTGAAATTTTGCGGAGCATTGGTTTGTATGTTCCAGATAATTACCTAAGGCAGCGTCAGCATAGATTGTTTCACATTCCAGTATACAGGACCAACCTGCCAATGGTCATGCCTATTGGAAGAGCTGCTACTATGCTGAACAATATTAATCTGGATATCGATCTGTTCCATGTCTCTGAGAGGGTATTCCGAAGCAGGCTTTACCTACCTTTGATGTGAATGATTTTATAATGTTTAATATTTTCTTGTTTATATATCCTTATATAATTCTAACTTATTTATAACATTTATTTATTAAATTCTGTGTTTGTAATAATGTAAATGTTATATAAAAAAATGAATTGAATTGAATTGAACTGAATCCCATTGCCTAACTAATGATAGTTTTTTTTTAAATTCTCGGACCACATCGTGGATAGTATCATTATTCTCATACACCATAAAATCCACCTCATCGTGTAAAGATAATGAAATGAATAATTTTGAAAGTTTAAAATCAAATATAAAAAAATTACATCAATATCACATTCACTAACTACTACGCTCTCAATATTACCTAATTAAGATAAATTATAGAAGTCTCACAGAAATTATTTTTATGAGAAACACCTTACACCAGTAACTTCAGCTTCTTTTGTCAGTACCTAATTAATTATTTCCAACTGAGACATGTTTGTCTATTTTTAAATGTAGTATATTTAGTACTTGACTTGTCTATGAAAGGTTCTGATACTCAAAATTCGAATATTAAAATACAAAATATTTCATTTAACTCAAGTAGAGAAAATGAAGTAATATTCCATGTTTTTTAATGTCATCATTGTCATCTTTTCAAAGTCTGTTCTATTTCTAGGGTAGTCTTCTGTAGGTTACCGGCAAAAATGGCTAGAAATAAATTGTCCATCAATTTCTTTTTAATTATAACATAATATGTTTGATACTGCATAATACAATATTACACTCTTAATTCTAATATCGCTCAAGCTCTGTATATAAGTATTTTAAATATGTTCAGTCGGAAATGTTTGTATCATATTTTAGTTATCATAAATCTATGATTTCATTTTTGGATTGTGAATAAAAGGGTATATCAGAAAAAAAAGTTATATTTATAATATTTTTTCAAATGTGTTTCGTCAAGTAATAATAACCTTTTAAATCCCCTTTTTGATTAGCTTTTTGTACGTACGCCAGTGGAATATAATTATTTATTGTCAGCTCACAGGTTTTTCCATTAACCCTGCTTAGAATAGCGTGATCATATGAAAACATCAAAAATAAAACCAACTTTTGAACGTCGGATAATTAAAAATGTTCAATTCGTTTTTCTGAATCGTTTGCGATTTTAAAATGATATTGTTCCACAGAATAGAGAGGAATTATTTCCACAAAATACAAGGGATTGCAGTCTGAATGAGCCGGATCCGGGAAGCCGTCTCGTTTATTTATTTCCTCAGCTCGGACGGATGAGTTGCTGATTGAAGTATTCAGTCTTGTTTTAATCACGGAATGAAAACACGCCCGTAAAAGTCTTTTCGGATTTTCCTCCTTTAGAATTCAGTGAACCGGGCCGAGCGGTTTCACTGTTTTTCACGGGCGATTTCTATTTTGAGATTTAGTGTTTTCGAGTCCCGCGAGAAGTGTGCGTGGAGATTTCTCGAGATAAAGCGATATCTTTACACTGCCTATTATCGCTTTATGGCTTTATATAAGTCTAGCTGGAATTAAGCAAGAAATAAATAACGTCGTTAACATTTTACGAGCATAATCATAATGCAAATCGTTGCCGTATATGATTTGATCTACGATAGTGATTTTTTTCATTCTTCACTTCGCCGACGCTTTTCTTGTCATCTGAATACATGTGATCATGAGAAAATTGCTAAATATCAATAAATAATTCTTCAACTGTATTAAGTATTGAGCCGCTTATTTTCATTATATACACACATGAATGATTAGTAAATTGAATAAGTTATCATAAGTCAAGAATATTCTTAGGTTTTCATAGCCACTTCGAATCTTCTAGTTAGTGTCTTCTGGAGTATTATGCCGTGTTATTACGACCTTTCTGGCCGACGTTTCGGGTCCCATTGCGGGGTCCATCATCAGGGCTGATGAGTAAACATAGATGACATAAACTAGAAGATTTTGAGTGGCCGTGAAAACCAAAGAATATTCTTTTCACACAGCTCTGATGATGGACCTGCAATGGGACCCGAAACGTCGGCCAGAAAGGTCGTAATAACACGGCATAATACCCCAGAGGACACAAACCAGAAGTGAATGAAGTCTTCCATATTCTTCATAGTCTTCAAATATTTCTGTATAAAACCTAATTTACACTTTGGAATAGACAACGATGTTCATGATCGAAATGTAGTTAAAATTGAGTCGTCGATACCAATTGTGGAATATGTTACAAAAACAATTTTTAATTTTATATTTTTCTTGGATAAAAGCGGGTCATGTATTAAGTACCTACGTCTCATCTTCTTCTTCTTCCTCAGCATTTTTCCCTCCAATGCTGGATGTAGGCCTCTTCAATTTTCCTCCACTCATCTCTGTTTCTCCCCCTTCGCATCCAGGTTCTTCCTGCTTGCTGGACTATGTCATCACACCACATTTTGGGAGATCTTCCGACGCTTCTATTTTTCATCCAGGGCCTCCACTGTAGGATTCTGATTGCTCATCTGATATCCTCCTCTCGAGCCATAAGTCCAGCACACTGCCATTTTATTTTCGCGATACGGTCTTGAATATCGGCAATTTTTTTTCGGCGTCTTATTTCTTCATTTCTGATTTGATCTCGAAGGCTCACGCCGAGCATCTGCCTTTCCACAACCCGCTGTGTACACTTATATTTGTATATGTTTTTTTCTGTTAGTGTTGCTGTTTCTAGGCTATCGGTAGGTTACATGTATCGAACACTTTTCTCTTCAGGCATACTGGGATTTCTTTGTTTTCAAAAAAGTGTTTCAATTTACCAAATACTGTCCAGCCCAGACCTATGTGTGGAAAATGTATTGATCTTCATATTGTGAAAATGTACGGAGAGCAAAACTTAAGACTTTTTCTTGTAAAAATCTGTGTACAATATTGTAAGCGATTCTTTATAGAAATACACCAAAGCTGGACTTCTGTAAGCGCGACCATTTGTGTAAAGCTCACCATACGACCTGCTTAAAAATTCTCATTAAAATGATGAAGAAAGCATTCTATATTTTTAATCATATTTTCAACGACTGTGTAAATAGGTGTTAAAAATATTAAAATTACGTTTTGTGATTTTATAAAATAAATTATAGAATGTTTTAATAATCTCTGCATGACATTAATTAAAATAAGCCATTTATTTTTGCAGTGTTTACTGTGTGCTTATCAGAAAATACAAAAATGTACAATTAACTCATAATAGATCACCACGAGAGATAGTCAATTCACCAAAATATAATGTTAAATATGTACGATGCATGTTAAAGTACGGAAATCGATATATTATAATTAAATCGGTAAATACCCACATTGTTATGAACGGTGGTCCACACAATGCATTGTTCTAAAGATAACGTCCATAACATTTTGTAACGTGAACTATTATCTGATATTAAATTAAGGGTTCAGGAATATTATTCGACCACAATCGTTCCCCCAAATCATTCACCCACAATTCTTTTCGACCACAATTGTTCGCCTGGAAAATTCTTCTCCGCGTATTTTGAAAAAAGTTTTAAATAAAAATTTTCAGAAATTATGCCACTTAGAACTAAATCAAATTAATGTAGTATATTACGTGGTATTACGCACTCGGTGATGGAATATTTAGTTTTACCAAAAGTTATACATTTAATGAACTATATATTACCGAGATAACGCGGAAAACTTTTTTCTTAGAAACGCTTAAGGCATTTTTTTATAATATAGACCTGAAACAATTGCCGATAACCAGTCCACAAAGACTGCGACTCTCTGCCGCCTTGCTGGGTGTTTAATTACCTCCCCCATCGTCGCGGCAACCCCCACCACCCGCCCCGGAGTCAGGGGGGCGCGATGTCGTCAGTTGTAACGGAACTTAAAACCGGTAATCAGGCTAAAAACTATTTGTGAAGTTTAGAAAATAAGAGATACGGTTTGAGGGCTGTGCCAGTTGGTGATGGATCACTAATTACCCCGCGCGAGCCGCGGCCGCCCCGGGAGGTAATTGTGAGGGTGGTCGCTGAGGCTCGAGAGGTCACTGTCCGTCGAAACCTTCCGTTGTTTGTTCACTTGACGTGGAGTCGGACATGTGGTCTAACGAGTTCGCCAAATAAATCTGTGCGTTCGTGGCAGTTAATTTCAACCAGAATATGGGTTAAAACAACATTTTTTCAATATTTACTATAATTTTTGTTGGTGGCTTTATTTATTTTATTATATACTAGCCGTGTACCTGTGAAAAATCATGGCACATTACTAAATCAATGTAAATGCCAAGAATGTGTAGTTTCGTGGCTTAAGGGGGGGGGGTAAGGTTTTTAACTTTTTTTTTTGCATTTTATTTAAAAAATTTTAAATGAATGTATAACATCGCAAAAATATTGTGTCAAAATTTCAAGTCAATCGGAGCAAAATTGACGAAATTATGAACATTTGAGCGATACTCAGACTGATTTTCTATACCAGCTCGGGCAGCTAAGAGACGCGCTCACCTGAGGACTACCGGACGTTCTAGTGTATTGGAAGAGTTTTGCGTAGACAAGGACAAAAAGATGCTGATGATGAAAGCTCTTTGCTGTGTGAACATGGCATCGACGATTATGTGTAAGTATAAAATAAGTGTTGAGTTTTATTTTGAATTTTACAGTGTGCAAAACTTTAAAACGTTTTCCCCACATCTCACGTTTTCAAAGTCGGTGTCCATCATAACGTCAAAACTACTGCACCGATCCTTTTGAAATTGTGAACACTATTTCTGTACATAATTTACGAGGTAACGCTGGAGCATTTTTTTCAAAATTTGCTATTAATTTTTATTTTTTAATAACAAATTAGCCGATATTTTTCGCAAAAAATCGCGTTTTTCCCTTCAAAGTGTTCCAAAAAATTGAAAAATTGAAATTTCAAAAAACCCTCCCAGCGTTACCTGGAAAAACCTATTTAACGAATGAACTTTGATTTTTTGATTTCAGATGATCTAGCACCAAGTTATGATGGACACCGCAATTCTCCTTTTTTCCGAGACACGTCCGAATAATTGCTGCCATTGCCGTATTTTTTAATATTTCGTCTTGAAAATTTTACACAATATTCTTCAAATGTCATACTTTAATATATAGTTATAATAAATTAATTTTAACTGTGTCGTCACAAAAAATTCACAAAAACATGCCTTTTTTGTACGAATTAACCTTACCCCCCCCTTAACTCTTGCATTCTTCATCTTCTTGCATCTTGATTGACGTGTTATACTCGGCTGCCCGCGCCTCATTAGTAGCTGGTCTATGTTGAATTTATAATTCTAGCAATTTACGGACGGAAATTCAAAATTATGATAGTTGAATAATACCGGTAAATAAATAAACTACGGTTTCCCCCTTCCCATCCTTGCACCTAGACCTAGGAGACAGTGAAGCGATTTTGTGTGGACGCCTCCCCGCTCGGCTTGCAGTCATATGAGTCTAAGTGGCGTGGGGAGTATGACCACTTTAACATTAAAAAAATGCTGAATTGGGTGACGAAGGTGTAGGGCCGATATGGAAGCTATTGCTCATAAAACGGCTCTGGGTATGCGGTGAGTTCTTCTTCACTGTATGTAAGCCGATGGTAACACTGGAATAGTGAGATGTCGCAACCCAACAAGCAAATATTAAACGCGTCTAGCAATCAAAAATTATTTATCATAGAAATCAATATGTCTGTGTATAGTCAATATATTGACTATTACCCATGCGGTTTCGCGGTTAGGGGTGTTCGGATGCGATGTTACATTTTGGTTAGAGCTGAAGGGTTAGATAAATACCATGGTTGGATTTAGAATAAAGCCTAGGTTTGAATGAAAACTATTTTTAACATTTACTGTTAATTTCGCCTGAATTAAATTTATTCTCAAAAATATTAGTTTTTGTTACAATAGTAATGGTTATTTTTATTTACTGAGTGCATACTTTATATGTTTCTTATTTCTTAATATGAAATTTTAGTATGAATTTATAAAAAAAAAGTTCGTATTATGAATCCTTCTATTATTATAGGCATAAATCTGTTTTAGGGTGGATACAATTTATTTATATTAATTAATTATATTCGATTAGAGAAGTTTGAATTAATGAATGAATAAGATTTATTAATATAAATTATAAAAGTCTCATAGAGACAAAGATATTTATATGAGAAACGTAAAATAAAATTAAATGTTGAATAACTTACCTATCGAGATACGCTGCATCAGTAACCTCTCAGAGAAAATCAAAAAAATTAAAATCTTCCTAAAATCAAACTTCAATTCATAAATCATTTACACCCATAGCTTTTTTCAAAATAACTCAATACTTCATTATCAAATTACCTTTTATTACTGTATTATTAAAAGACTCGCATATGTACCTATATATAAAATAAGAACTGAGGCTCCCTCATCAGACTCAAAAGCTACTCTTCACTGATGAGGTCTACATGACTACAAAGTATTTTTAAAAAATGTCAATTTGATATTTAAATGAAAAAAAATTGATATATGGCACTTAAAAGTGCCATATATTAAATAAAAAAAGTAAAATAAAATAAAATGTCAAAAAAAATATATTTTAGCTAGACCGCATTCAAAAGAATGTGCGCAAAAAATATGTGTGTTGTTGCGATGCAAATAATGAACACAAAATAAGTTTTTCTAGTTAGTAACTAATCTTTTGAAAACTAAAAAATATATATTTATTTGGAATATCATATTGAAGCTTGTAATACGGGCTTGCCAGGCAACTTTCCCCCACTTTCTTCTTACCGGACAAAGCTAGGGAATGGTCTTTTGATTGTGGTCGACCATAGTTTGAACCTAAAAGCGATTAATATCATACAGTTAGGAGAGTTTTTTTCAAATTCAACTTATTTTACCAACTGCACATCTCAAATCTAGAGTCTCGTTAAAAATAATACTCAGTTGTGTGTGTACCATAGGATTAATTTATATAAATGTAAGTCCTATCACGTTCAACCTATTAATTGTCATGTCAAGTAATGGCGGTTGTTTGCTTCCTAGAAAATAATGATGTATAATATACTTGACACATTGACAAACACGATTAAAGAAAATAAATAAACGTAATACGTACCTTGAAACAACAATGTTAACTATCGTCACATTTGTACACATCCTGGTTGACAGTTTCGTCTGGAGTCAGGAGTCGACGTTCCGCTTGTACCTTGTAATGGGATATAAATGATGTAGCAACGCCGTTGGGACAGGAAGAAAAATGGTTTGCGGCGGGACAGCGCTCGGCTCGCAAGATGTCTGCCATCACTGGAAATCCGCATTAATAGAGCTCTAACGTGAAATCATACAACACCGACAGAAAGGTAAGAAAGACTGTGAAAAATAGAAGATTTAATCCGTAAAATATTTAAATATCAAAAAAAGTTAGGTAACTTTTATCCTATTAATAGCGAGGATGCAGATGCAGAAATAAAACCGATTTGAATATGATAATTACTGTATTTTTGGGCTATAGTCCAGAATACAAACGTACTTGAATTTCGATGAAAGAAAAATTGTTGCTGGTGTAATAAAGAGTCCTGATTACATAAATGAAGTCAAATTCTCCCGCTTGCTGGTTTAAAAGCAGTTATTTCAAGTGTAAAAATGATAAATTTTGACACTTCACGCCATAGATGCATATATAAAATATATGTTTTTGCTGTTTTATTCATAGAAATTGACAAATCACGTTTAACATTAATTTTCTGTGGTTTCTTGTTTCATTATATGGGCATCTATGGCGTGAAGTGTCAAAATGTATCATTTTTAAACTTAAAATAACTGCTTTTACACCAGCAAGTGGGAAAATTTGACTTCATTTATGTAATCAGGACCCTTTATTACACCAGAAACAATTTTTCTTGCATCAAAATTCCAGTACGTTTGTATTCTTGACTTATTCCAAGGAGACTATCTCCAACATGAAGTGCAGTAATTCAAATATTTGAGATAAATTATAGATAAAATGCAACTTCCTCAAAACTCTGTTTATAGAGGATTTTCTTTAATACCAAAAAATATTTATAAAAACTCAGCAAGGGAAAATTAAATTTTCTGTTTGATGTCAAAAAACATTATTTGCTAGCAGTAACGAGTAAAATATTAAGAACATTAAGTTTTTACAATTTTACTTAAGAGTTATCAGATTTTATTAATTATTGAATATTTTAATAATTACTAAGCAATTATTAATAATTGAATTTCATGCTTAGTAATTGCTGTAAAATAGAACTCAGGCCCTAAGAATTCCTTAAGAGCATTTTCTGCTGCTTTTCTGTTATATACTTATTTGCCGCAAGCACTTACCCAGGGGCTTGAAAATATAAAAGTACTTTGTCATCTTCGGTTATTCAGTACTATGACGTGGTTTATTCTCCCTTTGATTGGTTTTCATTGCTTTATATTTGAAATGTTTAATGTCCAAGTTAAATTTAGTACAAAAAAAATCACATGATTCATGTTTTTCAATCCAATTTCTGAAGGATAAAAGCAATGACACTAAATAAATATAGCTGACTCCCAACTTTTAAACATTGAACACCATGTAACATTAAAATTTAATATCTTTAACTTTTGAAGGTAAAATTATGGAAACATTTTCAAAGTTAATATAAACGCCCTTTATACTATGTGTCTTCCTTAGCGCTGAGTGTTCGCTAAGATCGGTACGTGCAGGTTGGCGCGAAACCGTTTATCACTTAAAACAAAATATATTTTTCTCTCAAGCACTGAAAGGGCATAAATCTATCGTTTTGTACTGAGATATGTGTACTTTTATCAAATCGGAAGCGGTAAGTCCTTCGCCACTTTTCTGTCTTATTTCGAATGCCGCCATTAAATAACTCCATCCGAAAAAGATTTTCTCGTTAGCAGTATCTTTCCATTTCCACGGAACTGGCGTCGGCGTGGAGGCTTCCGCCGCGGCGTCCCGTCCGAGAGCGGCCGACTCCCCCGGCGAGGCGGTCGCCCCCGCCTGTTAAGTCCATCGCCGAAGCTCGCCCGGCGTTAATTAATTTAACAATTTTCTACTAAGGCGCTCCATATTGCTTCCTGATTTGTGGACCGCTCGCGGCCCTCTAGACGAAGTTTAAGTTTTGGATGTTTTATTTTCCGATCGAGTCTTTTTGCACTCCATTCCTCGTGCGAACCGACTCTAATGCGATGCAAGTCTGGGGGCATCTTGGAGTGTGTGCTCCACGGCGAAAGCGCAACTTCTTGTTTAAGTAAAACTTAAATATGCAAGTTTTTTGTTTATTTGCGTCTTATTTATCTTCAATATCTTTTATTGCATGTGGAATATTTAGGGGGGTGCATATTAAAATTCAAAGACAAAATTAAATTTTATATTTATTTTTCCCAGATTCTAATTTTATTTTCAATTTTTTTAATACATGTTAACACAACTCCCTCTATGTTGTATATGTATGTATATAGTGTATATGCCTGTGTATCTATCATAACGTGTGCACATGCATATACACTCTTAAATTTGTTGTAATTTATATATCACACGCATACATCAATATCTTTATATTTTTGCACAATGTTTCTGACTTCAATGTTTTATCATTATTTTTTTTTTCCATAATTGTCTACTATTTTTTTCTTTGTATTTTAATATTTACGCTATTGCGTTGTTCAATGTCTTCTACCAATGACCTGTATTTATACATGTATCTTTACTATGCTTTTTTTATTGTTCTTACTTATCTGTGTTTATTGTCTTTGCTATATTATTGTGTATTGTGGCCGACTCTCCAGGTCGCAGGAGTGCGTGTTGCCCTGCCTGCGGTTTGGCAAAGAGGCTGCGTTTAGCATTAAAATAATGCCAACTAGGCGACGAACGTGCTGGGCCGATATGGACACTCTGCATAACACGGCCCAGGGTGTGTGGTGGGTCCCCTTCACTGTACTATTATTATTTTTAAGACATTAATAACACAAAAGAGATTGTTTCACAAAACAGACAGAAGACAAGACAAAAGAAAACTATATACCATTCATAAAACATATTCGACAGCAGTCATAGTTGTGCATCTTCTTATACACTAAAATCTTCCAATGCAATAGATCCTATTAACACCTTTAAGTTTCTTGGAAAAGGTATTATGCTGCATCTTCTATGAAAAAATAAAATATTCCCTGCCTGTGCGGATGGACATTGATAACACGCATGTACCGTCAGTTTGGGCCCATATTCTATTCCACAAGCCCTTTTATATAAAATACCTCTGTATATTATAACAAAGTAAATGAATTCTGTTATTCAGCTAGATTAATTTACAAAATCCACAAACAAACCTAATGTCAAAGTGTAAATTCAGTGGGTAGTTTATGTTAACAGAAATCAAGGAGAAAAAATAATCTTCATTTTGGTGACAGTAAACCTTTGTTTGCTTTCATTTTAAGCTTCTCAGTGAGCTTAAATTTGAAATACATGATGTATGAACGGTCACAAATAAGCTCATAGTAATATAATAATGTATTTGTGTAATAGGATACCTAATAATTATATATCATACTTCATTAGAGTTGACTTATGCTTCAAATAATTAATGAACTAATTATGTTTAAAAGTACATAGGTGCTTTAGGTATTACATTAGTAGATGAGTAATGATTTCTTGCATATTGTGTATTTTTTTTAGATTTTTATCCTGTTACTACTTTTTTTAAATCTTAACTTTAGTCCAAAATTCGAGAAATAAAAAAATAACCTACTTACTGCGTCAAATTTGTTTGCGTTTTGGTTTGAAATTGTTATTTTTTTAAATATTGGAAATAATTCATAGCGGGGAATCTGACGAATCCGAATGACTTTTCAATGAAAAATAGGGTGTATTTTACGAATATTTATCTTTAATACTAGTACAGAATTCTTTAAATGTTTTGTATTCCATGGGAGAAAATTTTAATCGTTGACAACCATCTGTTAACAGATATTTTTTAGCTTCTCCAAGAAGATGTGGATCAATACAAATCGCTTCCAAAGCTACCATAACCGATATGCTAATTTGATACTTAATAAAATAGTTTATTGGTGACAATCTTGTGTGATGAACAATGAGGCAATGAAACAATGAGGCAAACTGTGAGCACATTTCCACCTGCTCGAGAAGAATCAGAGTGTTAGATTGGTTAATGCCTCTGCCTGTAGTTTTTTGTAACAACTTTAGAGATATACGTTGTGACGTAGTAACCTTTGTTCGTTACACCTCTTCGCGAAACCTCTAAAGAAATGAATTTATCGATCCCCGCACCAACTATCTGCACCAAAAAATGATTTCTAACCGCGTAGGTACCGCAAATACTATGGAAAAAAATAATGTCTTTGGTCTACTGCAGATAGTTTCACAGCGGTCGCGAACGGCGGGGACGAGATTACAAAATGGCGCATTCGAAATCTGACACTTCAGCACGCAAGATGTGAATCTTTCGGTGAACCCTCGTGTTAATAGGTAAGCTCATTCCGAGAGACGCAATTTGAAGTGGCATAAAGATAACATGTGAAATTACATGATTGGTTGTTAATAATGTCTTTCGTCTTAATAGAGGGTTTTTCCACGGGAGCGCTTCGCGCCATGGCCAGGTGACGCAGCATGGAGTGAAAGGAGAATCCATTGCAACGCCTGGGGGGCAGCTGCAGAGGTGATGTTCCGGTAATCATCTGCATCGGCAGCCCAAAGCCTCGGGGCGGGGTTGTTCTCTGGATCCATAAGGGAGCAATCCTCCTTCAGATGCGAGGCCAGCAAAATAAAGACCACGACTTGCCTGGTATTCAAATTCTCTCTAATAATCAATTTCACATCACGCCTGGAGCGAGCTGCGTGTTATCTGACTCCGTAAATACAAGAACATGTGCATCAGGGCGAGCTGTTTTAGTAAAAAGGAACATTGCTAAGCACATGCGGAAGCGGTGTTTGTGCCAGACTATTGTAGCTTCATTGTTTTAAATGTGATATAGTAATTTTGCCCAGATGTTCATTAATCTGCAGAATGTGATTACCACGCACCGACACCTGCGCTGCGTCACCGCAAGTAGTATAAAAGTATTTAGTTCCACTGTCTTTTCCCTCCTTGTATGACGCGGCCGCTAGCGCTGATGTCGAGGCGTGGTAAATTAAATCTTCACCTCAATTTATTGTTAAAAAAGGATTACAATGTGCAAAATTCCCAAAAATACTTCATAAAAAATTGTCACCTTCTGTGGCATTATTAATTTCTGTTTAAAATTCATTTGAATAAATTCCCCTTCATCTAAATAATGTTTCGTTGTATTACCCTAGTCATTGAACTGTTGCAACTTAAAATGAGTTAAAGTGAGAGACAGCTGAAGTGCAGCGTACACGACACCGGAAGTACCCTGAGTTTGAATTGTAGAAGTAAGGTGAGTCCGATTCTTCTCCGACTGAGTGAAGCTGGTGGCGACGAGGAGTTCTGTTGGGAGCAACAGAACTTCACGTCGTAACGTATATGTATACGATGAAAAAGAATAAAATTTTCGTGCCTTTTTTAAGCGGATTCCATGTAAGTCTCCAAGTATAACATTGTACCTACTGATATGTGAGAAAAATGCAGGCGAAACATATTATGGTTTTATTTAACTTAATTTAACCTACAGTAAATCGTGATCATTAAGCAAAAGAAACGAAAAAAAAGTGTTAATGTTAATTTAAATATTATAAATGACCAGACAAAATTTGTGCCCAACCCACTATTTAATATTTTTGCACTTACGATTCCATCCCCTTCAGATGAATTTCTATAATTAACACCTCCAAACCCCACCTCACCTCACCGTATCCATCACCGTAACACACTTGCATGGTTTATCTAATTCAATTTTAGCACACAAACAACCCTGAATAAGAGAACATTGTTCTCGAAACATATGTCATGTAGGTTGTATATCTAATAAAGTGGTGAAAACAAAGTGATTTGTGTCACTGTGATCAATGTCACCGCAAAGTTCAAACCTAAATTCAGAAGAAAAAATACTCTTCGAACAATTAAGTGTCAAAGGGAACGAACTGAAAATGCTGCACTTTTGTGTAAAACTGATAAACTACCGTCGACTTCCCTGTGCAGCCCATAGCCTATTATTCAGTATGAGTGGCACGTCCTCTAGCCGTGCAGGCCGCTGTCTGATATCAGACCCACACTACCCCAGCTCACTCATTTCTGGACCCGAACCAGACTATTCTTCCGCAGAGCAAAACAACCCTTCAAAGAAATGCACAATCGATATTATTTGTCGTCTTCCCTCAAGCGCACATTATTTTTTCCCCGTTGCTCAATGCGCGAGTATAAAGTGGCGTGATTTTCAGCTGCGCTTCGTGGGACCGGCGGTTGCTATCGCACGTGCCGGCATTCGTTTTTCTTTGCCGCATTTTCGACTTTTGCATCACTTCGACAGAGATTTAGCGAAACGCTTCCGACTGGAAAATGCTGACCTTCCGTATCCGGAAAGCCTTCACACCGGGTCATTAAGTTCGGAAGAAGCCGTGTATGATCGTATTTATCCTTGACGCAATAATAATTCCACCTGTATTTCTTTAGTATCATATCTCCGCTGGAAATTTAAACGGTTATAATAAGTTTACGCAAAAAATTTGAAAGAATTTAAAAATATTTTTATATATTATACCTACTATTTTGATTTCATTTTAAAACGCAAAATACATTATTTAATTTGGAAAAAAATCGTCCACATAGAAACATCGACGAATTGTTTACAAAAAAAAAAAAATTACAATTTTTTACTCTCGCGTATTAAATAATGTTTTATGTTTAATCGTTACAAATATTATGCCATTTTTGTATTTGATAAAAATATATTTATGGATATAGTAATAAAATATTGAGTGCTCTGTGTAAATATCATATAATCCTGTTATATCACATCGTTCAATTAATAATTTTTCCCTGTACCCAGCCCATCAGAACTCAGTACATTGAAAGACTTTTTTTTTAAATTATTTATTCAAAGTTATTAATGACATAAAAAATTTAATATATTGCGCTTATATACTTATAAGTAGTGAAAATATAAATTATATTCAACTCCCCCATTTAAGCTCCCTTGAGGTAAGTATTCGCGAAAACGGCGCTATATAAATTATCCAAATATTATTATTATTTACTCGGTAGAGGTAAAAAAGTTAATATAATTTATAATAATCTGTCATCATGAACAATATCTACAAAGTAAATGCCAAATCCATCAATAACGTAAACCAACCATCAACTTATAAAGTGAATTCAATATATTAAATACGAATCGAATTGAAAAATACCGTTTTTCCCACTATAAACTATATTTAATTGTTAAAACGTTTTCGAGATCACTCTCATTAACAACAACAAATTTTTAACTAAATAAAAAAAAATACAGACAGTATTTATGGGGATTAGGTGTATAAAATAGTAGTGAGGGTAGGCGGATGGGTTAGAATGGATAGGTGTGGAGAGGTTATGGGTGGTGTTTGAATGTTATTATTTTTATTATTTACTTTATTATTATGAATTTCTATGTTCTCCAAAATATCCATTTTTCTTCTTTTATTGCAACTATGTAAGTGAGTTCATATTAATATTGAAAGTAAAAAGTATTTCTTTGTATATAGTATATTTTATTATTTATTAGATTATGACTTTATGAACTTTGATATTTTAAATTAGATTTTTTTTGATGTTATGTTTGAAACAGTCAAATTCAAATAAATGTTAGCTTTGAATAAAAACTGAAATACTGTTTCGTTTTCAGTCACCAAATTCAAAATCAGTAAGCTAACAGGTGGATTAAATGTGATGCGAGAGAGATAAAAATGCAAAATGAACGGAATTCCGACATAAATTGCGCCGGGCGTTTTGACGTTTTTCTGTGACAGTGCTTTAAATATTTTTTAAATATTTTTTATGTAAACCGATTCAACAATTGTCAATACGGCCTTCGCTTGTAGGTAGCTAAAATAGGAAACTGCTTTATTATTACCCACTCATTGAGCGTGATATAAATTCATATAAAAAAAAAACAATTATTTGGAATACTATTTTATGTTAGAGTAATTTCTTTTACATACTAGTAGAATGATTAACATGAAAGTGCAACAGATATCTTGTTACAAATTTCATATATGATCAGAAATGTAAGGATAATTTATAAGTTTATCAGTTTTCAAGCTATGATGGCTCTATTAACATTTTATCCACACAATTTTACGGTTGTATGTAGATATTTTACTGCGTATTACTAAAAACTATATTATAATAATGAAGTGGTATAAGATATTGTTTTCTACTACTAAAACATTTATTTGTCAAGAAGAAAAGATGGTCTTGTTTTATTTTGATACCCCCGCTTGTTTACAGCATGTATATCAAACGTTCGAGATTCACTAATTTCCTAAAAACCTGTAATATGACTTGCGTTATAAATAATTGAGTGAGTTTGATTTTGTAAAGTGATTTTTTTTTGATTTTGTAAAGGAAAATAAATAAAAATACTGTTTGTTAGAAAAGCTAAAATCGTAAATGCAGAAAAATTTAAGAAAAACAATTCATTAATATCATTCAAAACTTAAGATCCTCCCTATCACCATTCAAAAGGCCACTCCGACACAACATACATTTTTTAACGATAATTAAATTCATAAAACATATTAACCAATATTATTTAGTTACATATTTCTACATATTCACATCCCATTAATACTCTAAAATATATATCAGCAATTCCATAACCAATTATTTAGTTGCGTATTCTTACATGTTCACATTATATTAATATTCTAAATATACATAGGTTTGCCTGTTTATGCTAGAGCAGGATACAAATCTCTCGGCTCGGAAATTTTAATATAAAAGTGGAGAAAACCAATTTCATTTTTATTAATTATATCTTAATTTATAATGCATTATTATTTATGTATCATATACTCATTATTCTGTTAGTGTCTCTAATAAAATAAAATGAAATAAAATAAAAATAAAAATATGTTTAATTTTCGAAGGAAGCAAACACTTGGTGGTGAGACATTGTAATAAAATAAATAAAACTAACTTAGTTAAACACCTTATATTTATTTTCAAAACCAACCAGGTTTCGCGACGACCGTAGCTTCTTCAGGGAGAATCTTAACTGCCGAGAGTTAAGATCCTCCCTGAAGAAGCTACGGTCGTAGCGAAACCTGGTTGAATTTGACAATAAATATAAGTGGTGTTTAACTAAGTTAGTTTTATTTATTTAAAAATATGTTTTTTGAAAAATCTCTCCTCCAGTAACGCATCTACTTCACTTTGTAAGGATCTAAGAAATACGCAAGTGAAGTCACTACTTATAGCAGAGCCAAGATAATAGGAAGGAAAATACTTAAGTTATAGGCTAAAATCTTTGGTGATGTCGGTAGTTTACCGGGAATCTAGTTAGGGATGTTGGTCGCTCGTCCGGTGGTAAAACGCCTTGAAAAGCGGCCTGGTTCGACGATTACTGTTGCACTCTACCAATGCTAGATGGCGCCATAACTCTATAATCACCATAGGCTTTTTAATAATTCAATTTAACTCAATTTTCATGTATCCATATGTTGAAACCAAGGAATGAGCGAGCAGTGGATGTTTTTGAAAGAAAAAATTTGAGGGGTATCTTCGGACCGGTTCTAGAAAAAGGATAATGGCGCAGACGTTACAACAATGACCTCTTTACTCTGTTTAAGAAACTAAATGTTTCAAAATTTATAAACCTGGGAAGACTTCGGTGGCTGGGTCATATGGAGATAATGACCGAGTATCAAGCACCAAAGTCCCCGCTGAACTCGAGGCCGGTAGGGCGAAAGAACTTAGGAAGGCCAAAATTAAGATGGAGCGACCTCAAAGACATATCTGCCTTGAAGCTTCTGAACTGGAGAGAGCTGGCACTAAGCCGAGATGAGTGGAGGAAGACTCTTGAGGAGGCCAAGACCCACCAGGGGTTGTAGAGCCAAGAGTGATGATGATGATGATACCATAATTTGTTATATGTATATTATATATATTATTGTATTATATATTACACAATATGTGATGGAATTAAAAAAAACATATTAATAAATAATTTGCTTGAAAACACTTGGTGTAATCCATTTATTGAATTATCAACATCAAAATGTTTCAAGTTATTGATCCCTTCATTAGAATACAACGTATACAATTTTATTGCTAATCTATTTTAAAAAAGGGAACTTTTGAAAAATGTAACTACCTATGTATTTTTTTCATTATTGTGTGGTTTCTTTGTTACAATATATGCTCGGATGCACAAACTTGGCAATGAACTACCTACATATGTCGACATTTTAAATCTATCTCTCTCAAAATTTAAAAAATCATTATATGATCATTTCTTTTCAAAATATTAAATTTTTATATAATGTCTTAAATTTTTTATATATACCTGGCTATTCAAATTTAATATTGCTATATTATCGGTGAGTAAAAATTTCTGAGATCACTACTTTACACTTTTTTGCATATATACTTTTTTTACATATATGTCTAACCTCATTATGTTTAAACTATGTATATATACTTTTTTACATTTATACCCTTTATCTTTCTTTTACATTTAATCGTTTGTTGTATTTTAATTATGTATAAACCTGTTGTAAAAGGCTATTAAGCCGTGTAATTAATAAAATAAAATAAATAAATAAATAAAATATAATAATGCAATAGAATAACAACGGGAATAATACATGACTTTTATAATAAAAAACGTGCGAGTTTTCATCATTTTCATTATACAGAGAAAGCCCCAGCCTACAAAAAAAGAACACTAACAACAAAAAAACATTTTATGTAATGGTTTTTTAACTGGCCTAACGATTTTTAAGAAATTTATCAATAGTAGGTACCAGCCCATTATATAAATTTTTTAATTTAACATGAATTATAAAGTTAAAAGTACTTATTACCGCTTACTTAAGTAAAAGCGGTTCATGTGCTTGCTAGGCAAACTCGAAGATATGATACAATATTATAATATCAAGGCTTATCAGCAAAATTGATGTGACGTGTATCCCATGTACTTATCTATATATTTATTTAATAAATGTCTTCTAGTTTGAGGTTTCTGGACATTTTGTCTTTTTCTATGGCCTTTCTGGCCGACGTATTGGATCCCATTGCACGCTTCATCATCTGATAGGGGGCTGATGTATCGTAATATGTGTTGATGATGTTGTGGTTAAGTGTTGGCTTGCAATACTGCTTTCGACACGGTATTGCAAGCCAATACTTTCGAACATATTAGCCCTGATGGTGGAACCTGCAATGGCATCTAAAATTCAGCCATAAAGTCGGTAGAAACATGGCAGAATATCCCTCAAAACTCAAATCAGAAGATCTTGAACGGCCGTGAAAACAGAATGACAACAAACATCGATTAATAAAAATGTTTAGTACTTACTTACTTACTTACCATCACGCCGTTTCCCCATAGGGGTAGGTAGGTAGAGCGCCACACTCCTCTGTCCTGACATACAACTCTCGCCTCATTCACATTCATTCATCTTCGTGTGCAAGGTCGCCGGTTGTTGAGGCTTCTAACGGAACCATCTTTCA
Organism: Agrypnia vestita; assembly: GCA_016648135.1. Taxonomy (NCBI): domain Eukaryota; kingdom Metazoa; phylum Arthropoda; class Insecta; order Trichoptera; family Phryganeidae; genus Agrypnia; species Agrypnia vestita. The sequence continues at coordinate 39,947 of JADDOH010004410.1, forward strand.
GTATCTATCATCGACACTTGCATTTTTTATCTTTCTTACCACTCTTTCCTCATTCATTCGCTCAATACGCCCAAACCATCTGAGCGACCCTTTTTAATTCTACTAATTATGCTAAGATCAGCTTTACATTCGTTCCTAATATCTGCTTTCTTTATGGATTGATTTGCCACACAAACGTATGAGGGATCTCATCTCCACTGCATTCAATCGCTGCTTTGCTCCATACATCAGTGTTGCTACCAGAATTCCATTATGTAACAACAATGTTCGTTATATATCGAATAACTAAAAGAAAACGTATACATTCCAAGCAGTTCGGACGGAAACCTCAATAAAAGAAGTCAACCGAGATGGAACCGTATCATATTCAAACGTGTTAAATAAGACACTTCAACACACATATTCGGCTGACCTAAGTAGGCAAAATGTTCCAACGAAAAAAATACCATTTCGCAGATACGGCCGGAATGTGGACATTATTGCGCCCCGGGGCCCGCGATCTGAGATAACATTTGTATTTTTCCTTTTCTCTTTATTAACCTCATATCCTTTGTGCCCCGCGAATATTGTCCGCGGCGGGCAAACAACCGGACAGTCGGATATTCCACCCCGGCGAAATTACAATACCAAAGGGAAAATGCCTAATATAATAGTTTCGGCATTTCGCGAATAAAGACCCCCAAAAATTCGGCCGAATCAAAGCACGACATGTTATCTGATACGAAAAAATATGAACGATGTTGTTTGACTAGTTTATTTTGTATATATTTTTGTGTTATGCATTGTTTTTTATGATTATCTTGATTATCGGAGTTTTTTCTGATATGGGACTGACTTGCTAATAATACATCTTATGTATTAACACGTATTTATTTCCTCTTAATGATTGTTTAACTGTTATGCGGTCGGATTTCGTCTAACTCGCCGCCGCTGCTGCGCGGAACTCACCCTTTCTCCATATATTATGTAATACTCCTTATTGCTAGCAGGGTCTGGAAATAGGCGAAATCACTACAGTGCAGAAATATGTATGTTTATCTCACACACACCGGTATCACTTCGAGTCTTATGCGCATGTCCGAGAATTAGCGCCAATTTACATCCAATCAGCGCCGCCACATGGGATAAATGAGTCACGACGCTTGCGCACAACAGGTCAAGTGACAGTAATGAGATAAAAATAGCATTTTCTACCCCACTTCGTACTTAGTACTTCATTTAAATTATTATTCGATTATCTACAATGTCGAATATTTTTTCTTATGGGAATTGATATCATTCTAGACTTATTACTTGATTACGAAACGATTATTTTCGTAAAATATATATTTTTTGAACTTTGTCTTGATAAATTGAGGTTAATTAGGATTTATATTTCAAATCCTTCATTAAACGCTACGGCTCCTGTAACTTGTCTTTTCTTCGCCAGAAGCTACCAGAAATTATCTGAGAGTCTGAAATTCCTGATGTTACAACATTGAGCTGGCCTTTTAAAAATCTATGTGTATCACAAAACGTGTGCAATCTTGAGGACACGTGAGTCACCTCACCAATTCTAGGCGATTTCTTGATGCCAAAATATCCTTAATGTATGGCTAATTTGGATTTGCGGTGAAGAAAAGATCTGATGCCCAATATTTTTCAAAAAACATAACAACATATTTCCCAAATGTAATACATTTTCTAAAGATTCCTTTTAAACAATGTATGCACAAATTTCAGATTATGTTAGGTACAAAGTTCAAATAATACGTGTACGAGGATAAATTCTTTCAACGAATAAATATCCTCCTAATTCTAATTTTAAAGAGAATTTGACGCCCTTAATGAAACAGAAGTCATCTAAATTTTTCCGCAACCGAAAACCTAAGCTACTAGGGTACTCTGCGTGATTACTATAAGTTATACATTTACCTAGATTAGACATAAACATAAAGGTACATGTTTTTTAAATTTACATAAAACAAGGTATTTTCGTTGATGCTTTTTTAACATTCATGTAATTAACGTTATTTATTAATGACTATATATATTTACTATTCCTTGATAACATTCTGCTTTTGCAGATTCTTTTATGTGGAAAATCTTAACATTTTATCACAATTAAATATATTTTTTCATATTATTATCAATAATTTATTAAAGTACAAGGATACAGCTTTCCAAGTCGATAGCGTAGTAAAATAACATTATATGTGGGGTATAAAAGCAAAGATAGCAATATCCAAAAAATAAAAAAATATTTTGAATGCAGTCACCGAGGATGACTAATTTAACAGATTTTATGTATCTATCCCTTAGAAAATCATGTTTTCTATAAATTTATAGGCTATATTTACTATAAAATCTCGAATTCAGTGCATTATATATATTAGTAAACTTCGATGACTGCATTCAATATATTTTTTTAATATTGCTGCCTTTGCTTTTATACCCCATATATATCGTATACTTACTAACCTATGAAAATTATATTATTGTATAACTCCATATTACAATTATAATTATTATTACATGTATAAAGTAGTGTAAATAATTAAATACGTATCACCTATATTTCTTGTATTTTTTTCATAATAAAAAAGCGGTATATTATTTGTAATAAGCAAAAATGTTGGTATTTAATGTAATTTTGGCGCAGAAAGCCTTTTGAAAGTACCAGGATGAGCCGTAAGGAAGTTTGTAAGTATAGCTCGGAATAAGTTTCAGTCTCATTTAACTACGTAGTTCCTCTCCGCTTTACCGCCAAGGACCCAGGGAGGAAAAACTCCAATAGAGAGATTAAGGCTGTATGGTCCCTGTTTATTAATGAAGTTTGTTTAAGTTACGAACAATGCTGCAACTCCGGCGAATTTGTTCTACGGCTATGTACAGTCATTTCTTACAACGTTCCGCGACTATTTATAACGCGGGGTCTTCTATTTTCTTCAGAGAAATTCCAAGAGCAGATTATAGTCGAGAGATAGTCCGTTTGATGTTCTTTCATGAGCCAGTTTAAAGTTTCATGTTCCCTGCAGAATAAAAACATTTTACTTATACACAAACTTAATAGTGTTTTAGTCAGTTATGAAGAGTACTCATTTATCTGCTTACGGAGCGTTATCAAGAAGGTAGATAATATAAATGTACGATTATTTATTATATTTGATTATAAAACGTAGAACGATTTCGGAAGAAAGTGTGGAGCAGGCCTGACGGATGTAATAATCATTAAATTATCTTTAGTAGGTACTATACGAAAGTTGACTCTTCAATTATCAGTATAGGTTTAACTGTAAATAGTTACGGATATTTTATACGAACCATATGTTTTTCCGAGAGACCATTCTCGACGTTTCGTTGAAGTCGTGTCAACGTCATCAGGAGATTGACCTGTACCTGCGGAGGTATAGGGCGGACTGATTAATGTTACATTATTCAGTCCGCCCTATACTTCCACGAGTACAGGTCGTTCTCCTGATGACGTTGAATACGACTTCCACAAAACGTCGAGAATTACCTCTCGGAAAAACATACGGTTCGTATAAAATATCCGTAACCATTTACAGTTAAATATGTCTAACGATCGTAATAATAACCTTAACTCTTTAATCGGTATAGGTCTTTTCATATAAGCTTGCAATTAAGTTAGTGTGGGTACAGTGCGTAATACGCGCATTTTTCATTGTGTTAGGTTTACGGATACGAGAGGGGCGTATCCGTAAACTTAACACAACAAAACAATGAGCATATTACGCACTGTACTCTAACTAACTAAATTGCAAGCTTATATGAGAAGACCTATACCTATTAGTAACCGCTGAAATTACAAAATTCTGATTTAATTTGCCTCTTTCTGGATTTAATATGACTTCAAAAAAAAAATATATACATGAAAAAAATATCACATGATAATAATCCTTACAATTTTTCAAGCCAAGTAAAGTTCCTATTACAATAAAAATTTGACCACTAATGTCGGTTCTTCAGGCCGAAAACTGAAATTTCGAAAACTTGGTTATGTGTGCCTTACCGCTGACCTAAAAAAGAATGTTAATTCGAAATCTTAATAAAACTTATGTGATTCCAAAATAATTTACGAGCGATAATTTAATGAATCAAATCTTACTGAATAATGTTGAATTTCTATTATTTCGAATATACATACGAAGACTATGTTCTAATTGCAAGAGTTTTGTTTAAGGAATTCTATCGAAAACCGTAAATTCGTAACTAAACAGGTTAATTCTAAGCCATTAAGGCACACAGTTCAGATAGTCACAAAATCTACAGATAGCTGCAATTTCTGGGATTTAAACAAATATCAACAGTTATATGATAATTCAAAGCGTAATTTTAACATCTTCAAAAAGAGCAAAATGATTTTATGGTGACATTATTAATATTATTAATAAAAATACACTTTGTTTTCACCATTTATGTATTTAAAATATCAACGGTCCCTTCGTCAGAATACAATGTAAGTATAATCACAAATTAAAAATCAAAAACCGAAGTATAAAAAATAATCTATATTTTGATTTTTAATTTGTTAGTATATATTGTATCCTAACAAAGGAACCATTGGCTCTAAAATATATTGATATTTTCAATATATAAGTGGTGAAAACAAAGTATATTTGTATTAATTATATCAGTTTAATTTACATTGTGCAGTATAGTATTTAAAAAAATATATTTTGAGTTATTTCCCAGATGGTCGTTTATCGCGGCTTATTTGCGTTTATGCACTGAATTTCTCCAACATGTATATTGTCGTATTAATAATATATACGTACCAACCCCTTATTTAACAACCAAAATAAATTGTTGAAAATTTCCAATGAATTGAAATTAAAAAGAAAGAAAAAATAATCTTTATTTTGAAAATTTTCTTTGATCACGTACCTACCATTTATAACGCGGGGTACAACACTAACCTACCCATCTTAATACGAGTGTGATATTTGTATTTAGGCCTAATGTAAAATACCTTATGACCATCATTATAAGTCAAAACTGAAAAGAGCTGTGCATGTTTAGACCTACAACAACGATTTGATATAAAAATAATTGCAGGAAGCTGCTGGATGCGGATGACGGAGGAAAAGAGGGACGTAATATGAAAAAGAATGTGATACTTCTCTAACAAGTACTAGATATAAAACCTTATGACTCTCCTACTGTTAGTATATTTCAAGAATTTAATGTACCGTCACTCACAAAAATATTTTTATTTTATTTTCATTTATTGGTTTTCTTACAGCCATATAATTAATCAATCTTGAAAAAAACAATAATTGATGTACAGAGTTTTGGGCCAATTACAAGAAAACACATATATACAATCCATAAAAAATAAGAAAAAACATGTCCAATAGTGAGTTTGTGTGAGTGTGTGTATTTGTGTTTATTTATTTATTTTGTTTTGGGAAAAGTTAACAGCAAAACAATCTTAAAAATTTTCCACTGAATTTAAAAATTTAATTTAACATACATTAATAGCGAATGAAGGGGAATGTGGGACGGGAGTAGAAGGGAAGATATAATGTACAAATTAGTACAAAATAGTACAAAAATATACAAAACAAACTTCCTATGCCAAATTTACAAGGAATATTTTATAAATAAATCTCACTCCTTAGACTGTACAAGTAGTAGACATAAAATAAAGGGACAAATAAATATACCATCTTTAAGAACCACCACGGAACAACATCATTATACATACTTGGGAGTTAAATAGTACAATACATTGTTGTCGCAAAACAAATTTCAAGAAAGGAACATTACAAAATACGAACAGTTCAAGAAAGAAGTCAAATCCTTGATTTTCGACAACGATGAATTGTAACATTTTCCAAATGTCCCTTTCATACTTTAATTCTTTAGTTCTTCTTTTATACTTTATACTTTAATTCCTTTTATACTTTTATTATTTAGTGCTTCTTTTATACTTTAATTAAGCTTGTACTCCTCCCACAAGCTCGAGCTTTGGCTCATATTATGGGGAGTATAATGTCTGTAAATATTATAATTTAGCATAAATTTATTTAAAAAAAATATGTAGCCACAAAAACATGTATAAATAAATTAATAAAATAAAAATAAATAAAAATACCAAATAGAAGAGAAGCACGTGAAATTTTATTTTATTTTTAGTAAATCTCTAACATAACACTATCTCATATATCGCAAACAAAATTGACAGTAATGTTGGCAGTGATCGTAATAATTCTAAGTAAGTGACGTATTTGTGACTGATGCGAATGTAGGCACACGTTTCAACTGACAGTTGTCATTATTTGTGTGTTCGAATGTCGTCGAGTTTGGAAATGTGTCAACACTAATCCATATCAATCTTCAGATTATCGCTGCGAAGGAAACTTCTGTACAATTTGTATCATTGGATATATGAGTTTCAGTACCTACCACCAATTTATATTTTTGGTCTAAAAATATTGTTAATATAAAAATATCATAATATCTATAAAACTCCACATCCGCGAAACTGAAAGCAAATAAATATAACCAATGTAAGTACCTAATGACAAATATATTTTATTTATTGAATATTCTCAATGTAAGTATGTCATTTTAAAATATAAGTGAAACATATTTTACTCCCTTTCTTTTAACTCGTAGCGTCTGCGTGCTTGTCGAAAAACTTTGGATCGATTTTAAACTTCTTTCCCGTGATCCAATCCAGCTGAAACTTTGCTGGCAGACTCGTGGCGACGATAAAAATGATCTAACAAATTTTCGTTTAAAAAAATAATAATTATAGTATAATTTTGGATTTTACGAAATTTTTTATTACTCCCTTCGTAGCATCGCCCGACTCAAGCCCAACGCGTGGGGAAAGCGCCAAACCTGTTTCAACTAGTAAATGAGAAAGGGAGTATAATAAAAACTTGGTATTTATGGGTCAGTTTTTTTCATGTCTTTGATAAATGGTGCGATGCTCACTTACAACCCACTCAGAAAGTATTAATTAGCCTTGCTCATTATTTGATCTATGTATTTTTGCTTGGTCAATCCTCTGTTTCCTTCCAGTGGTTTCATTTCTGAAGTGTGCATTGCGACTAAGAATATGTTCCACCTATTGCCGTCTTTGATTTTCGATGGTGATATTTCTTGCTCCTTGGAACGTCTTCTTTTGTAATTCTCCTGATTCAACTTATGCTTTCCATCCTTCTCCAGCACCACATCTAGAATGCTTCCAACACATATCTCTCTGTTTCTGGTTAATCATTTTTCCACAGGTTATTTCCACGACTTGCTTTTGTAAAGAGCCATGTTTCAAATGTACATTTTAGTTAATTACTTTTTCTTCTTTCTGTTCATATCCGATTGTTTCATATATCAACTAAATATTTTAATTAATTTCGAATATTTTCTTTAATAAAAATTTAGCTATTTGTTTAACAGGTGACTTTTTAAATTTTATTATTTAATGTTAATTCAAATAAAAAAGCTTATGCTAAAACTATTAATATTTTCGAATAAAGACTATTGCTCATTTACCATGACTATTATAAAATAATGAAGTATATTGAAGCGTGACTTGTAAATAAACACGTACTTTGAAAAGAAGCAAAATTTATTATCGATCTGACAGAATATATGATATCCAAAAAAAAAATTATATGATAATAATGACAACGACATAACAACGCTATATTTTTTTTTTCGATTTATTTCTTTGAAAATTTATTTATTGTTCAGATTATTTACAAATACTAACTACATGTTGCTAGTAGTAATTAAACGTAACGTTAAATTATGTAGAACATCAATAAGTTAAAACAATAATTGTTTATTGAATTTATAAAAAAATATTATGGGATTGGCGATGTGTGTCTACATTAAATTTAATAATCTCATTCATTTGTTCGCTTATTTGCCAACAAAACACATTCACAAGTGGGTTGCCGATGGAGGACAACCCTTCCTGAAATACAATATCCTTCTTATCTACGGGATATTTTGATACGCGAGAAATCCCAGTTTCCGATTTGTACAGATCATATTTGAGAGTGTGTGTGTGTGTATCGTAAATGGAATAACTTTAATTAATATTCCCTCCGTAATCCCAGTGGCTTTATTCGCTGTGAACTTATCCCTTGCCCGCGATTACATTTTCTTCCTTGCCTGGAGATTTAACAATGCGTTCCTTAAAGCGACATTTTAATTAAACGCAAATGCGCATCGCGGGCGCAGTTTTTCACGCGAGGAGTAACTAGTCCTTTTATATTGAAGGATCTATATAAAATATTTGATAAAAATTTAAATATTTTTTATAAATGTCAATGAATTTTTTTACGCAAATATTTTTCTCAATTCAGCTTCGTTTATTCATTTCTTTTAACAGATAATATTTTATGTGTTTTTTCAGAGATTTCTCGGGTTAAATGTGTCAGAAAATCGGGATAAAAAAAGGATGTTTAAAAAGCGTGATATTTTATGAAATGAATTAAATAAAAATCAATTCAACGAATAAGCTTGAAAAAAAATTCTGACAAATGTTGGAGGACAGTAAAATAGGTGGTATGATGCATGGATCTCTGGCCCGAATTTATAATCAATACTTAGATAATTTAAAGTGGTACGTCTTAATGGCGTAATTTTCAGTACAAAATAAAACTTTTAAGGCGTACCTTTACCTTTAAATTATCTAAGTATTGACTCTGAATTCGGGGCTCACACATGTAAAAGCGTACCTTTTTCTAGATTTAATTCTGCATCCTAAACTCGCAGATGTTTATCGAGCTTACTCATGACCATGATGACTATAAGTTCTGCTGGTATTACTTGTCTCTATTCTTTTATTGTTTTTGAGAATCAATTTGTGGAAGTTGGTTTACGTGAGACACTTTATTAAGGTAATCGAATAAAAAGAAGTAAAGTAATAATGCAAGATTAAGAAATAATTATTTTAAATGCGTAAAAATCATTTAGATCGTATTTGCATAGATGATACATAAAGTACATACAAATCATAAAAAAATATTCAGTCACTGGCAGCAAGAAACAAGTGGTTTTCATACATTACTCGTACGTCAAAGTATTAGCGTGATGAACCATTTTTAAAAGACTGAGATTCGTGAAGCTGCGTGGAGTTTTTGAATGTTTGTGTCGGATTTCTCACCTTGGAGTTTAAATATTCGATTTGTGGAGCCCAACATAGATTTTCGTCGATTTTCAGCCCAAGGTATCTTGTTTCTATTTTTTTTATCGATTGTCTCACGGTTGCATATAAGATTTGTGCTTGAAATACATGTATGTGTTGTGATATTGTTTAAAATGGGACACTATTTACTAGGCCGAGGATTTTTCTTTATCAAGTTAAAATTTAAAAATTCATTTCTTATATTTAGTCTTTTCAAACGTTTAAACTATAAAAAAAAACTGTACAGGTAGTTGCTTCAGAACAGACCTTGTCTAATGAAGCAACTGTCTTCATTTATATGTACGAATTAATACGAAATAAATAAATATAAATATAAAAAAATATTACTCATTTCTCTAGATTCAATATGAAAGGATTTACGATTGAAAGCTTTTGAATAGCTCCCGTATTTAGCCGAGATATCCATGGGATCAATTTTTCAGAAATGTTTGGTTGATCAGATAAGTAACTACTACGGAAGTCTTCATATCCAATTTATGTGGAATAATTTTTCAATAATTTATTAAATTTGCATATTGCAAACATAGACCGAATCACGAGTCCCCGTCGCAGCGGCAAGTTGGCGCACCTTGAAGCCTCTTGCCCCCGATTCTACCTCCGAAGCCGGTCCAGGACTGCAATCCCAAGAAGTAACAAAAGTGACAAAAATGCAAATCTTTCTACCTTACCGAGGGTTAAATTGTCTTCTTCTTCTTCCTTGCACTGTCCCAACTTATTGCCTAGGGTCGGCTGTTCTCGATCTCAGGCTATATCTTCCTCGGTTCTGGGTACGGCTTTCATCCAGGCCGTTTCTTTGTAACATTTTGCATTTAATATAGCATTGAGTTATCCAGGAGTTTTTTGGCCTCCCTCTGGATGCCTGTCGATGAAGCTCCATAGACCAGTGTTTCCAAAACTGTGGGTCGCGACCCACTGGTGGGTCGCGGGCGAATATTAGGTGGGTCGCAGTCACAACACCACGCAACACGTCTCGTCCGGGTCATGTCATGTTTACTATAGAAAACGAAAACCAGATGTAAATGTAGTGTCTGCATTCACTCCTTTAACAGAGTTGAAAAATAACTTTAACGCTTACTTCGAAGAAGGGATCTAAAAGTTCGACAAGATAAATTGTATTTTTAATCCATTTCAAGACAACATACCGACTGAAATGTCAACAAAAGCAAGTGAAGAGCTTATTGATTTATCGGAGGATACTTCGTTGAAAAATACTTTTAATCACAAGCAATTAGCAAAATTCTGGCTTTTGGTTGCTGACATTTATTCCTGCTTGTCTGACGAAGCCACGAAAGTCCTCCTCCCTTTTACTATCACATACTTATGTGAAGTGGGATTTTCTGCCGTGGTTTCTATTAAGACTAAATACATAAATAAATTGGACGTATCGAATTCACTGCGATTAAAAGTGACTGAAATATAAGTCAACGCTATTGCTGTTATGACAAGAAATGGTAACAAATGCATCCCGTCCATTAAAATATCACATATTAATATTTTTTGAAATGAAAAATTTCGATTATATTTAGACGTTTTTCTTTTTTTCTTAATTGAGATGTATGTACTGGGAAAATGTGAGGCAGGAGGTGGGTCCCGAAAATTGAATTTTTTTTTTGGTGGGTCGCAGTCCTGTCAACTTTGGGAACCACTACCATAGACAATGCCTGCTTCTACGTCTACGTCTTATGTGGCCATACGATCTAAACTGTCCTTCCTCCAGCTTACTGTTTATGTCCGTGACACCCAGGCTACCACGAATGTGTGAACTTTTAATCCTATCTTTTAATGTTACTCCTGCCGACCATCTAAGCATTCGCATTTCTGCTGTTTCGAGTTGCCTAGAGTACAATTGTACATAGTCCAGAATTTGGACTCATGCATTATCGTGGGACTAACAACAGTCTGGTATACCTTTCCTTTAAGTTTTATAGGCATTTTCGGTTCCTGTTACGGATCTAAATTTCATCCATCCCACACCTGTTCTATGGTCAACATCCGCTGCACATCCTCCGTCTCTGTGATTGAGTGAGCCCAGATGCTTAAATGAGTCACAGTTGGCTAATGTTTCCCCATTTCGTTGCTTCGAAGGAGTTACAGCATTTGTGTCTTCAAATGGCAAGTACAGATATTCAGTCTTTCTCCTGCCAATTTTTTTGTAACGTACCATAAAACGATTCTCGAGAAAATTTTGAGATTTATTTTTAAAAAACTTGGTAATTTTACTCATGAATCAATCTCAGCCGCCAAAACTTTATAACATGTTTCCAAATGATATTTTAACAGAAAACATCTTTAAGTACCTATGGAATAATTCTGGTTTATAAAAGTTGTAAACTATTTCATTGCTTTTTACAAAAATTAAATCAACATTATAAAAAATAAGTGAGTTAAATCATAAGCATTTGTATATACTTAAAAATAAATTATAGCTTTTTAAAAATTTACTTGTCGTACCTTCACCTGTGAAAAATCACGAAACATAAAAAAGTATTATTTATTATATAATAAAATAAAGAGCCTGTCGAACGTCGAATGTAAATTAATGGTTCGCGCCTTAGCTCAGCTCTTACAATGAGTTGTATATATAGTATATTTTGCATAATGCGTAACAGGAAACAAGACGCCGGAGAAGTGAGCGCTATTTCATTTAACCAATGAGCACGCGCGGTGATAAAGTTGACCGTCAGATGGTACCAACCCATTTGCCGGGAGTTTGGTATTGTATTAATAAATGTATATGATACCTTAAAAAACACATTATTACTGTGAAGTTGCAATTTCAGAATGAAGTTCTGTGAATTTTAAACAAATTTTTATTAACAATTAGAAAAAACATACAGAAAAATCAAATTAACGAAAAAATATTTCAACGGCTACCGGGATTCAAAACAACGCACCTACATCCGGGGATAGCGCAGTATCCAATTTCGCCATGGCAGTCTGGTAAGGTAACGAAAAATTTTCGACCTTATAATATGTAGTCTCTTTTTAATTGATTAAAAATTTTATTCCACTTTTAAAGGAATCCCGATTGAATATTTTTCTAATGACCAAATTCTTAAATATAATGGCACACTGTTTTATCGACATCGCCAAAATTCTTTAATGAAAGTTCACAGTGTGGAAAAATACAATAGTGAGATGTGAAATGTTACACATATATGCGACGCTACAACTGTAAGGATCGCTCATTTTTTTCTGGAAAAAAATGAATCAAAATATTACAAATATTTTTGGGCACGGTAAAAGCCAATATCCTGGAAAATTTCAAACGCTCAATTGCACGAATTTGTTGAACAAGATTAGCTTTTTATTTTTCTGCAACCACATAAAAATTGTCTCTCAAAATAAAACGCGCGCAGTCAGCTAAAAGTACTTCCATTTATCAGGGAGCAAAGGCCGCGCGAACGCGTTATTTCGCAAAACATAAGCGATTTAAATAATGAAAACATTACTCGGGTAAAATCAAATTTCACCCCCTGCGTGTAAACGAGCGCTTGCACTCTATAAACCGATGTTTATTATTGCAATCCCGGGGCTGCATTCGTTCCGGGGTCGCTTCCACCCGCCATTTTTGATTCACAATCATTTGACTGAAGCCTCCCCCGGGGCAGAGGGATGTTTTTCCAATCCATCGGCAGCCTCCTGAAAAACAATGCGGTTCGATGGCGGATGGTTTGCGATAACTCCTGCTTGGATTCCTTTTCAGCGTTGCTGTTGCGTCGGTTGATCTATTTAAAGCGCGGCTTTTTGTTTTCTCTGATTAACACAGCCCGACTATTCATTATTGCCCGATTTTTTGCAAATAAACGGGTACATAAATGAGCTTGTATCCAGATTTTTTTAAACAAGCGAATTGGCTCTTTCGATAGAAATTTCAAAAAAAACTTTAATGATTTTCGGTTTGGAAACATCTAAATTCATCCATCCACCCCCACACATTTCATATCACAGTAATCTCAGAAAAATGTGTAGTAAAGTTGACTACATATTTCATTCAGCGTGAAGAAAACGTTTTAGAAATTCAGATATTCGAAAGCTTCCCTGGTTCGAAAATTAATTAAAGTTCTTTCACGTTACGTTTTACGGAATCAAGCAATACATCGTACCAAGCTAAAATCTTAACTAAAAAACATGCCTTGTGTAATACTTAACAACTGTTTTATATATAAAAAAAAACTCCAGAATATTTTGAGTATGTCCAAATTTTTCAAGAACACAATACAGAATTTTATCCACAGAGGATATGGGAAAGTAATTGTAAAAAATATGGGAAAGTAGGTATATAAGTTTTTTTGGGTGTGCTTTTGCTTTAAGCCTCCAATCAAAAAATATAGATACATCATTATCAATAGTGACATCTGTATTGGATTATGGGAATGAAAAAGCTTTGGACTGCAGGTGGCAATAGTAAAAATACAACTTACATACGAAACAAGTTGTGCAACGTGAAATATATATACAACTTTCAAAAAAAATTATAGATGTGGTAATATATCATGGGTGGAGATGGTGAACGTTACATTGTGTAAAGTGATCACTTAAGTCAGCCATATGACTTAAGTGTCACAAGCCATATGTCATAAGCTCTATGAACACCCAAAAAAAGACTTCTATACCTACTTTCTCACATAAAAATATACCTAACCACAATTTTCAACCCTAACATAAAATACTAAATAAAACAGAGGATCCGAAACACGAGGAGAGATAAAATAGGCACACTTACACAAACATACTAACACACTTTAACCTCATGTATATGATATATTTTCTATTATGTTACTTTAATCACTTTATTTTGGTATGTCAATATACAATACTTATCAAATACAAATAATTATTCTACTATATATCCATATACTATGTTTTGTACCTATATATGATTGTAAACTATGCCTGTCTCAACACAGATATTACTAGAGAGATAGGCACAGTCCAACCAAAATTTTATATTTAAATTAAATAGAAATAAACAAATAAGCTTCGTTTCTATGAGATATCTATAATATATCTTGCAAAAAATATCGTTCATTCTTTGGTAGTACACGTTATATATCACAAATATATCTAAATGATGCCCACACACAACCATGAGATTATTAATTGTATTAGATCGATTTTTTTCTTCAAAATCTGTTACTTATTTAATCTTTTAGTACCATGATGGAGCTAAATCGCTTAACTTCTGCGTCGGTACCGTAAGTTCATGATAACTCGCATAATAAAACCCAAATAATAGGTTACTTACCAGAGCGACCATCGTATAAAATAAGTCAGTTCTTAGCTCAAATATTTTTTTGTTTGAATAAAGAAAATGAAGGAAAAGAGATAAGAAGTAGGCGTTGTAATTACTTAAATTAATTACAATAATCATCTTGAAGAAGACAAGCGGTACGAGACTTTTAAATAAGATAAAACAAATGCCAGCATAGTCTGGTCAGAAAGCTAGATAACTATGTGTTTGTTTATTGGAGCGAATTATTTTCAGAGAATTTAAGGACTAGCAATACAAACACATGATTTTTCTGTGGAAATTTTCATCTCTATGCTATGTCACCGTTCGATATAAAATCATCTTATTATTATCATTGACGCAACTGTCAAAATATTATAAAAAATGTGAAAAATATATTTTTAAAAACATGCATAATCGTACGAAATTTTAAATTCTAGTGTAGGATCAGAGACAATCAAACGAGTATGTTTATCTGTACAGCACGTTTGAGCAAACATTGTTAAGAAAATGGCGCAAGAAAACATATCTTATGTAATTTTATTAGTAATTCATACCTTGTGCAGAATTATGACACGTCTAATAAAAAACAAATCTGTGGACAAAATCCAGTAATTGTGTAGAACATACGTGTAAACCTATTATTATAAGTATAAACTGGTTAATGAAATGAGTTAAAAAAATTAAAATAATAATTTTGAGTCGTATTCTAGTGTATATGTCAAATTTTGGAAAAATTTTATACATACGAAGAACCGTAGATATCTCTAGCATAGTCCCTTTAAATATTTGAAAAAATACTAATTTAGAACATACATACAACTTTCAAAAATGTCATAATTTGCGGACGTTCTTACGGTTGAACGTTGCATTGTGTCAAGTGATCGCATAAGTCAGCTCATACAGGTCATTAGCCCTGGACCACCCTATAAAAACTTCCATACACGTTTCACATATTAATAACTTCGTTTCTGTGAAACTTCTATAATTTAACTTAATTAATACATATCTAATTGATTACAATATATGTTCAAATATAGTTTTCTAGGTTTTGTCTGTATTGTAATGGAAAGCTCTCTGAGGAACTCGTTATATAAAACTTTAAGCAGTAATAATGAAATAATATGTACCTTGTTACCTCTATGCGAGTTTAATTTATTTTCACTAGGTAGGTACTTAAGTTTTAAGAGAAACACAATCTCTATCGACGGTGAAGTATTAAACTGGCTTTTTTTTTTAATATAGAATTTTTAATTGATTTTGTTCAAATATAAATAATCAAGTTCAAATACAAATAATTATGGTTAGGCACTAAAAACAGTGTAAGGGCGAATGTAACGGGAATATTGAGAGAAGAGGCGAAGAGTTAATAGTTTCAAAACTATTCATTTTGTTACCCTTACGCCCGACGGGACGGAGAAGGTTAATCGTACAATAATGAAAATAATGATTATTATCTATGATGTGGTTAAAAATTCAGAAAAATTATTGCTATTTAGACAACCGCGATGTTCTTTTAGTCTAATGTTGAGATACCTAGAAGTTTGACCGAAGTATTTACTATTGGTTAGTACTATTTAATGATCATGAATAATCTTTACATATAAAAGCCAAATCCATCAATAATATTGTCATGTGTCGTGGCTGCAGGAGGAATTAATGAAAACGCTGGAATATGATAATGGATTTATTAATTACCGATTAGTTGTTTAAACAAACGTACAAGGTCACATAATACTATTTAATGTAACTCTGTTCTTTAAATTTAAACTTATTTCGTAATTTATCACTCGTAAATAGACACTTTTTAATCACTTTAATACTTTATTAAACATTTATTAAACATTCCATCTGATTTCAGCATGTTGTGACGTAGCAACCTTTGTTCGTCACACCTCTTCGCGAAACCTCTGAAAAAATGAATTTATCGATCCCCGCACCAACGATCTGCACCAAAAATTGATTTCTAACCGCGTAGGTGCCGCAAACACTCTATGGAACAAAATAATGTCTTTGGTCTACTGCGGATAGTTTCACAGTGGTCGCGAACGGCGGGGACGACATTACAAAATGGCGATTCGGAATCTGACACTTCAGCATGCAAGATGTGAACTTTTTCTGTGAACCCTCGTGTTAATAGAGGGTTTTTCCACGGGAGCGCTTCGCGCCATGGCCAGGTGACGCAGCATGGAGTGAAAGGTGAATCCATTGCAACGCCTGGGGGGCAGCTGCAGAGGTGATGTTCCGGTAATCATCTGCATCGGCCGCCCAAAGCCTCGGGGTGGGGTTGTTCTCTGGACCCTTAAGGGAGCAATCCTCCTCAGATGCGAGGCCAGCAAAATAAAGACCACGACTTGCCTGGTATTCAAATTCTCTCTAATAATCAATTTCACATCACGCCTGGAGCGAGCTGCGTGTTATCTGACTCCGTAAATACAAGAACATGTGCATCAGGTCGAGCGGTTTTAGAAAAAAGGAACATTGCTAAGCACGTGCGGAAGCGGTGTTTGTGCCAGACTATTGTAGCTTCATTGTTTTAAATGTGATATAGAAATTTTGCCCAGATGTTCATTAATTTGCAGAATGTGAATACCACGCCCCGACACCTGCGCTGCGTCACCGCAAGTAGTATAAAAGTATTTAGTTCCACTGTCTTTTCCCTCCATGTATGACGCGGCCGCTAGCGCTGATGTCGAGGCGTGGTAAATTAAATCTTCGCCTCAATTTATTGTAAAGAAAAGGGTTTCAATGTGCAAAATTCCCAAAAACACTTCATAAAAAAAATTGTCACCTTCTGTGGCATTATTAAGTTCTGTTTAAAATTTATTTGAATAAATTCCCCTTCATCTAAATAATGTTTCGTTGTATTACCCTAGTCATTGAACTGTTGCAACTTAAAATAAGTTAAAGGGAGAGACAGCTGAAGTGCGATGTACACGACACCGGAAGTACCCTGAGTTTAAATTGTGGAAGTAAGGTGAGTCCGATTCTTCTCCGACTGAGCGAAGCTGGTGGCGACGAGGAGTTCTGTTGGGAGCAACAGAACTTCACGTCGTAATGTATTATTCATTCCGCTTTATAAAGAACTTTTCCAGATTATTCGCTGTCGAATTACGGCTCGCCTGGCCGTCATTGCAACACGCAACTCGCGGCTACTTTCGCTTTGGTTTCGTTGCCAAACGCGCCCGCCCAAAAACAACCAACTCGCGCGCGGCCTGGCCCGTATTTATATTGGCCGTTATCGAAACCTCCAGACGTTTCCAGTATTTACGAGAACGTCCTCGTGACTTCCAGACTTCTGTGGATGTTTTTCGTAAGCCGTAGATTATGCTTGGCCGTTCTGGAATCTTCGGTAGTATTGTGATCATTTCAAACAACTGTCACTTGACACGAGTGCGTGATTCTTTTTAGCATCGTTACAATATAGTTCAGGGTATACCAGAGCTGGCAGCAGAAACTTGACCGGTAGATTCCTGCCTATGTTATAAGTCTAAAATGTTCAAGCAACCATTACTTCACATCAATGGAGATATGCAGTATCAAAGTTTGCATTTTTATCAGTATTTCTGACTTATTTTTTGTAAAAAGTTGAACTTTAATTACAGTAACTTATATCGATTGTGAAAAATTCATTTACTTCGATACAACTTAAATAAAATTATAAAAACCTTGTAAAAAAAAAAAACTTTTTTTGCTAGGTTTTTATCATTTTATTCGACTTGTATTAAAGGGAATGAACTTTTCATAATCGACATAAGTTAATGTAATGATAACTTTTTGCAAAAAATAAACCAGAAATATTGAGAGATAAAAAATGCAAACTTTGATACTGCATATCTCCATAACTATTGATATTAGGTCATGGTTGCTTGAACATTTTAGACTCAGAGCATAGGCAGGAATCTACCAGCCAAGTTTCAGCTGCTAGCTCTGGTACACCATGTATAACCTAAAGTTGTAGTTTTTTAGGAAAGTATGAGACAAATTAATACCATCAAGTCATCAATCACGAGGAACAATATTTTCCGTCATTATTTTTACAGTTTCTCGGCTACGGGTTTAGTTGGCTAGGGCTGGATTTCTTCCTACAACCCGTACAATGCTCTATGTGTCTCGGTTCGGTAATTTTCTCCCAGCATCCCCGTTGCCATCCTTCCGCGCGATACCTGCCCCGTGACAGGTATCAAAAATGTACCTCTGCCATGTATCCCGCCACAAAGAGTTGGGCCGCGGGCTTTGTGTGCGATCACAATACACAGATGGCAATGATTCCTCTTTTATCACAAATCACCGGCAGATGGTTTAATGATACAAAAATATGAATAATCTGAATTCACAAATCTGACAAGCGATATTTAGTGGTCGTTCATTTCAATTTCAATTGTTTTTTAAATATTGCAAATTGTGTCCATGTTCTTCATATGAACAATAAATTAGTCAATAATGTATTTTATTTTATTATTTACTATTTCTTGAAGCGTTCTGTAAGTTTTACGATGCGATACTACGATAAAATGCACAATGCGATACTACGATATCTACGATAAAAAAGAAATCCCTTAATTGAACGTGAACAGAAGGAGTTGTCGAAAGTGCTTACTTTTGTCTACTTAACATTTCAATTTTTGCCTTTAAATTAAATTATTAATGTAACGTAAAAGAAAATACTATATCTTGTAGAGAAGAACACTTTCTAAAAAAAGGAAGCATAACCTTCACAAGTTTTCTTTTACTTTTGGCGCGCTTTACTTTATTTTCACACCTAATAATTATAGTATTTATCCACGAGTGTAGTGTATTGATAAATTAACAGATAAATTAATTAAGAGAAAAATATATACAAAATCAATAAAATCGATTGATGATGATGGTGCGCGTTGCTCGGGTGGTTTAGGGGATATACGAGTAAAAGCGAGGTATTTGATCCTGTTCTGGATCTTTTTAACACTTTCGGCAAATTATTATTATTATTATTATTATTATTATTATTATTAAAATTATTATTATTATTATTAAAATTATTATTATTATTATTATTATTATTATTATTATTATTATTATTATTATTATTATTATTATTATTATTGATAATGGGCAGGCAGCTTAAGCTGATAGGCCCATATCACTGTCTCTCATTTGAATATCCAGCCTTTTCTTGAATTGGTTGACACTGGCTGGAGACACAGCGCCCTCAGGCAAACTATTCCACGTATTGACCACTCTATTGCTTAATGCATGCTTATTTGAGTTACACGAGAACCGAGACTTATTCGACTTCAGGTGATGTCCTCGAAGACCCACATTAGTGTTTAATGAAAACATATCTGTCATATTAGGAATATTGTAGTAGCCCGATAGAATATTGAATGTCTCGATGAGGTCGCCTCTTGCTCGTCGCTCCTGAAGAGTGGGCAGTTTCAATACTCTCAGCTTTTCCGCATGTTCCAGGTTTTTAAGACCCAAGGGCAATTTTGTAGCTCGTCTCTGAAAAATTTCCAGTAAAACTATATCTTTAACAACATATGGATTCCAGATCTGAGAGACATATTCGAGAAGAGACCTCACATATGTCTTATAAATAGTTGTGAATAGTGGTACCGTCAGATGTTGGAATGATCTTCTCATCAAATCTCACCAAATGATGAGATTATTTATTGCCGTAGGTGTGTGTTATTATTATGTGCCACCGACACTTATTGCAAACCAGTGAAAGAAGATCGGAGTGATGGCATGAATTTAATGAAATAAGTCATGCTCAAGAATAAATAAGACATGTCCAAGGCTTATTGAACAAGATTATTTCATAATAAGATTCCAAATAATACATTTGACAACTTGATAATCTAACAGTTAAGAATTATCACAAGTTACAAGTTACGCAGAGAGAACAGATACAATACGTGTGCACTCATCGAAGCAAGGGAACGGAAACGGGCTTGTTGTACCACCCGTCGAGCGTTTTCCATAGATTTTGTTGTTTAAAGCCGGCGTCCGGGAAAATTCATAGAAAATCCAAAAAAGCATCACATTTCTTTATATATTAGGTCCTTACATATGAAATTGGCGTTTAGTATGGGAGAAACATAAAGCCGATATTTTTTTATTATAATATATTTATTTAATCAAAGTATGTACCATTGCTATCTATGCACTTTTGCCATCTCATAGGTAGTTCACCGATCCCTTTACTAAAAAAACCATTCAGACGGGAATCAATAAAATCTTTGAAGGCGGTTTGGACTGCCCCATCGGAGTTGAATTTTTTCCTTTGCAAGAAGTTATCCAAATTTCGAAAAAAATGGTAATCTGTTGGGGCAAGGTCCGGAGAGTACGGTGGATGTCTTAGACATTCCAATTGAAGCTCCTCTAATTTGGTAGCCGTCTGTTGTGCAGTGTGTGGTCTAGCGTTATCATGAAGCAGCAGTGGCCTAGAACAATTAACCAGCCTCGGTTGTTTAGCAGCTAGCTTTTCCATCATGGTTTGCAGTTGCTGACAATAGACATCTGCCGTAATCATCTGGCCAGATTTAAGAAAGCTGTAGTGAACGACACCAGCACTAGTCCACCAAACGCTCAAAAGTAACTTTTTTGGAGTCAATTTTCGCTTGGGGCATGGTTTGGCTGGTTCGACGGGGTTCAGCCATTGCGATGAGCGCTTCCGATTATCGTACAGGATCCACTTTTCATCACAGGTGATGATTCGATTTAAAATCCCTTCATTATTGTGCCGGTTGAGTAATGCAACGCAGCAGTCAACGCGCGTTTGTTGATTTGCTTCACTCAATTCGTGAGGTACCCACCTTTCAAGCTTTTTCACCTTACCAATTTGCTTCAAGTGGATTAAAACAGTTTATCACTAACACCGCAGCCTGCAGCTAACTCGGATGTGGTTTGCGATGGATCC
>JADDOH010004411.1:0-20145 GCA_016648135.1 Agrypnia vestita
AAAAAAAAAAAAAAAAAAAAAAAAAAAAAAAAAAAAAAAAAAAAAAAAAAAAAAAAAAAAAAAAAAATTAAAAGTATTATAAAAAAATAACAAAATGTTTAAATCGTGATAAATTTTTTTTGTAAGAATTCACCATGTTTCGAGAGCGATGTAATGTACTTAAATCAATTTTCAAGTATTTTAGATTAATTACAATGGGAGGGAGTTTAAAGTGGGTATGGCTACAAATGAAGTAGGTACAAATTAATTACAATGGAAACAGATCAAAGAGAGGATTGCAAAATTAATATTTTTAATTTTAAAATGAAATAAAATACACAAAAACCGCGGTTACGACCGTGGTATTGACTTTATTGAAAGATTTTTTTTTTTATTAGTGTTTAAATGTGATTGAGCTACCACGATAATCGAAATAGTTTTTCACAATTTGCAATGTTGTTCTGGCCCGAGTCTAATCATGGTGAAATGGCAAACGAAACTGAGCACAACTGTCAGCTGTCAAATTAGTTTCGCTGAAAAAGTGTTACTTATTCGAAAAAAAAATCTAAAAAAATACCCTATATTTGAACACTGATGGCACAAAATTACTCTTTCAATAAATGCAGTACCGTGGCCCTGAGCATGATTTGAATGTATTTTATTTCATTTTAAAAACCTATGCCTATAAAAAAAACACCACTTATTACGCTTACTTTGGGTTCACATAGTTTCTTTTGAATCTTTCACTCACGTTGTCTGATTCCAGATTCTGCAGTTGTTTTTAAATACTTTTATTTCTTACAATGCAAACTGTTTTTAATTTTCATCAGCCGTTTTCCATCCTTGTGTTAATTGAGAAAATAATTCAGAAAATAATACCAGGCAGACATTTGAAAAGCCTCGCTTCAGACACGCCTGATCTTGAGAGGCAGTATCAGAGCACTGTTAAGATATGCATAGATAACATCAACTAATGTTTTACATGAACCTATTCACCATCGTCTCCGCCGGGTGGAAGCGAGCCAGAATCGGTGAAACCCACACCCTCAAGCTCTCATATAATTTAATCATTCTTCCTCGTTCATCCGTGTTCATGCCTACGAGAACGTATTATTTCCTAGTACATACAGTGCGAGGTTTCACAATGTTTATAATTTTATATTTAATTCGGTCATTATTGAATAATATTAAAACGAAATGGTAGAGTTAGAAAGAATTACGCACTAGCAATATCTCTCAAAATGACTAGGCTATTATCGTAAATTCTCGAAACATCGAAAAAACTAGACCTGATAAAAGAATTGACCAGTAACTGCGCAGTTAGTGCGGACAGTCAGAGTTGACATCGCATTATTACCATAGAAAGCGAAATCATACAGCGTGTGTATCTAGCGCGTGTCTGATTCCAGAGATAGAAAATCAAGTAAGTACCTACCGGCGGGCGAGAAGTTTTCTAGTGTGGACCTGAGTGATTTAAGTAACGTGCATTAGTATACGAGAAACAAGTTATTCAGATGTGATAAGAGTGCAGCGAAAATTCTAGAACGATTAACGAAATTGGATAATAAGTATGCGAATTATTCCAGAACCATTAAGTTTCTTTGTAAATTTAAGAACAGTGATCTAGTTAAATTGTGTCCAGTGACTTTTTGTGAAATTAATTTAAAAAAAATCACTTCTTCAAATACAGCAAAATTATTTTGTTGTGACATAATAATTATAATTTATAAAAATAAACTTTTTTTACTCCACTTTTTGTAAAAAAAGTGGTGTAAATAAAGTTTATTTCATGTAAACAAAGTTTTTTAATATTTATAGATAAATATAATATTTATTAAAAAAATTAACTCGGCTTAAATAAGCTAAACAATATCACATTCACCAACTCTTTTCTCCTCCACTTAATATTATTGTTACAATATTCCTCCCCTTTACACCAATATATCTGGCTCCTTTTATTTCAGTACGTACATAATTAATAAGTTGTATTTATTATATGGTATTTTCTATATTTGATTATATAATTTATATAATTAAACTCAAGTAGAGCAAACACAGTTTTATAAACATCTATTTTAATGATCAATTATCATTACATTTATAAATATGAAATTTTTATTAATCTCAAATAGTTACGGGGTTTAAATGGTATCGCAGTTACCAATCAAATGAAAAGATTTGATCTTTGATTTTTGATGATTTTTTTGCGTAGATAGATTTTTTCCCCATAATCTTTCTAAGTGATTCATCTTATTTGTTTTAAATTGTATACATATATTATGTTACTTTGAATAATATAAGCGATTTGAACCTGGGATTTTCTATTTGCCTTTAGAAGAGTTCCCAATTAAATTCATTAAAGATGACGCTATCACTCAGGTTTCAGTCAAAGTAATTTGAGATACATTGTAATTTTATAGAGTCTGTAGCTTTCGGATGAAAAAATAGACGTTTTTTATTACTAAATTACAAGTCTACTTAAATAATATATACATATAATAATAAAATAAACAACTAAACTTAGCAAAAAAATATTAAGAAGTCTTAAACGGAAAAACCGTCTACCGGCAAAAATTGAATTTTTTAAACTCCCTGGAATGGTAAATTTGTTTGTAAAATATTTACTTTAATTATTATAAAACAATGTTCTGCCTTATCGTTATTCTCACAATGAAACATAAATGAATTTATTAATTATAATTAAATTTGTAGCGCGTTGTTATACCATTTTCATACAATTTGTGTTATAACATATTGATTACCTCACCATTAGAATAATTGAAAAATTTTAGACGTAAATTCGAATTGTGTGAATAATTGTGCAGAATAGGAAAGAATCTATCTAGTTTTCTAATTTCAACTGATTTTTAAGCTTTTCTGAGTATATTATTTTATAATTATTGATCTGGGATTGAACTTTCAAAATCAGATGGAAGTTACGCTCTTTTAACTGACAATAATTTATAACAGACTTTTTTTATCCTTTGAGCGGGCACGGTATGGGAGGGGAAAGGTTGGATGTCAATTCCCCCATTGCTTATTTAGAAGAAGGAAACGGTTCATTAAAAAAAATTTAAGATAATTAAAAATTATCATCAGGATAAATTTTCATTGTTATTATTTTATATTTTAATTTTAAAAATAATTAACTATGTATAAAATATGATGAAGTACTGTTTATTATTTGGTAATCACCTAGTTTATATATTATTTCCAAATTATATCTAATCAAGATATATTTTAAATCATGTATTTAACTAATTTTCTATTTAATTTTAAACAAAAAATTTCTTACAGTCAATCATATCTATCATTAATAATAAATCCAATCGCGGGCTAAACTGCAATTGGAAATAAATTTGATGATCCCAGACTTACAAATTGCTTATTTAATTATTCATCATCAACATCTTCATCCCCTTGTCCAAGTAGGGTCGGGGGCCCAAAGAATCGACGAGGCGTTTCCATGTTCCCCTGCATGAGTCAACCAGTCTAGACCCATTCTGTTTTGATTATTAGTGCTGTATTTATAAAATAGGTCATAAAGAACAAATAAAGTTAATTAAGTAAGTTAATAAGTAAAGAACGTTTGAGCAAAAATAACGAAAATAAAATTTCAAGATTGACAAATAACAGTCCGAAAGTGAAAAAATGCATTATTATGAATATTATGTATTGAGTGATTCATCATCATACTCCAAAATTATAGCCAAATATAAATACATCAAAATCAAAAGTTCCGAGATTAAACGTTACCGGAATTCTTTAATGCTGTAAACTGGGTCAGAATCTCGGGGTTTGGGATTCCATAACCACAACATTATGATACTCTTTTTATTCTGGATACGACGATTGGTTATACAGTCAAAAATATCTCACTCCCTTCGATGTCGCTGTAAGCGGGTATCGCGGTATATACATAAATCACAGCCAAAGGATAGACACAAATTGAAGAATAATAAAATCGGAGGGTCGTAAGCCAAATTTTACGCCCCGTCCGACATCCGTCATCCCCGTATCGGAAGAAACGCAAATACCAAATGCGCTACCGAGAGCCCAAAAAGGGCCGAATAACAAAACAATAGTGGGCGCAAAAAATTCGGTGACATTTCATGTAATGTTTGCCGAGGATTTAATGTGTTTGTACAACCTATCGCGTGTTTGCACACAGCCCGGCCCGCGAGGCTGCGGCGGAGTGAGCTTTGTGTTGTGTGAGCTTTGGATTTATTTGGTGATTTAATCATATTTAAAATATATCTAGTAGCGCGGGCCGAGCGCGGTGCAAGTGGCCGAGTGATTATGCTGAGCCCGTTTTATTTCCGCGCCTTGTGTGTTCTGCGGTGTTTGAACTTTCTAATCGCCTCGGGATCGCGCCAAATTATTCTGGCAACAAGCGCCGGTCATAATTTGCGAGCATTTTCTGTGTTTTATGGGAAAATATTGTGATACTGCATTTTTTAAATTTTTTTATTTATTACCACCCCGTGTGAATAAAATATGGTTTCAATGCTCATGAAGATAGGGATGGTAATTTTAAAGCAGTAACAGTAAGCAGTAGATAGTAATTGTGCAGCGAATTCCTGCTAATAGTTTGACTGGGACAGTCAACTGGTGCTGGTTTCTATCCGCGCTCCTTCAAGGCCAACACGGCAGTCCTTACTCTTCCATGTACCCAGAAGAAGCATATTTTATACATAGAATTCGTTTTTTCAGCGAGCTTGCAGGGCATATACATATGTAATGATCATTTTAAGGAAACTTATATATTAAATGTTTCGGAGTCTTCCCCCGGATATTCTGATCGACCATCTTCATTTACACACACATTGCGCACTCCACTTAGACACACATTACTTGTTGCACACAGCCCATACTCTCACCACATACACACACATTCCATCAATCTCAATCCCCGCCTCCTTCCCTCTTCCTCATACTACCATTCATATCCTTCTACTTTCATTTAATTTTCCTTTTGCCTTTTTATTTTGTTTAATTTAATAATTTTATTTATCGTGGTTTACTTTGTCATATTTTTTTTACTTTGTGCTACTTTTGATAAACTGTATTTAATATTTTTCTTTATTTAGGTTTATAATATCGTTGTTTTTTATTAATTATTTCTGCATTCTGTTTTGTGTCGTGGATTTCTGCAATCAATGTCTCACTTCAGGAAGCAATCAGAAATGTTGCAAATTCGAATAGATGCCACCGGATAGCTTTGGCTATGATGTCATAAATATTAAAGCAATTACGACTGCTTTATCAAGGTCATAATAAAGGAGCAGAAGAAGAAATTAGTTCATGATAAAAAATTTACATAAAATAAATAATCATATATTTTTTAAGACATTTAAGAATAAATTAAATACTATGTTTTAAACCTCTTTATTGCTATATATTTGTCAACTAGTTTCGGTTGGACTCAGCCTCCTTCAGGACAATTATACTATAGACTATATTATAAGTCTATATTATAATCGTCCTGAAGAAGGTTGAGTCCAACCGAAACTAGTTGACAAATATATAGCAATAAAGTGGTTTAAAACATAGTATTTAATTTATTCTTAAATGTCTTATAATGTCAAGCCACAAAGTGTTTTCTTGCTTTGAAAAGTTCATATATTTTTTATTGAAAGGGAACTTTCTTTTACTATTCTTCCATACAAATAATTCAATCAATATTTTTAAGCAAGTAATTATTGTATGTATTTTAACATTACTGGGTTAGTTTTTAAAATTATTCAAATATTTTTTCAATAAATATCTTTAACATACCTAGATTTATCTTATTTATTTTGATATAATTTCGTTTCCCATTGGAGAAAAATAAATATTGCGGAATCTATGAGATGTTTTTTGTTAATTTCAATGAATAATAATGAAAAGTTAATTTCCCGGACATGAGTAAATATGTGAGAGCTAATATATTTTACTTACGTTTTAATTCGAAACTACCCGATATAGATATCAGAAACAAGAAACAAAATTAAATTAATATTTTTGAATTTTCTTTGAATATTACTTTCATAGACTTGTTTGTTATACTAAAAAGAAATATGTATCGAATTCGAACAAAAATATTCTAACAGGAAAAAAATTCACTCAAAACCACATTATCGATGTTTTACAATAGATTTGTATTTTTAACATAACAATACAAATTTAAATTAATATATGGTGGAATAAATACTATGTAAACATTTTAGGCAGGCCCTCCTTCAATTAGGTTACAATGAAACCAAAATAAAAAATCTACAAACATTCCACGTATTGGACCCATATCATATCGACATCATCCGAAACCAGGTGCACAGTAGGGTATATCAAACGTCGATTTCAAAAATGCTTCGGAATAAATTATTCAAATACGCCCAAGGAAGAATACTCCACATGTAATAAGGGCGGAATAACATAACACAAGGTATTTTTTTCCTATCACATGTCACGCTAGTCTTTAGAAGAAGCCCTTTTGTGAGAGGATAAGATGACATTGATCCCGATTTAAATTTTCCAATGTCTCCCTATTGTCATTCTCTTTGGGTGTATTTTTTCAATGAACCGTTCAATACGCGCACGTCCTTAAATATATTATGTCTTTGTACACATGAAAAAGTTGATGCAGGTAGGTCCTTCGGTTTCATTTGTTGAAGGAAATCAAATGCCCTCAGCGAGGATGGAAACGAACAAAAAATTGCGTACGTAATGACGTCTAATCTGTCATATCTACGTAAGTATTACTTGGTCAATCTTGCACGATATTTTAAGCAATATGCTTGTGTCAGATATGTTTCCTAAATATAATATATATATAACATATATATATAATAATAACATATATATATATAACAACAACATATATAACAATAACATATTTTAAAAAATTAAACAGAATTATAACAACTATAAAGCGTCATATAATGATTTACGAGTATCAAAAAATTAATACAGAATCATATTTAAAAGCCAGATGACTTAAAACATGCCATATTCAAGCATCGAATTTATTAATGTTTTATTCAACTTTTGAAAAAGTTTATGAGTATAATGAATAACCAAAAAAAATATTTTGATATTTGAATTATAAAAAAAAATCGATTTATAACAACTGAAAAGTCGTCATTTTATTTTAATAAAATAATACAACAAATAAAATAATTTATGTATAGAACGAATAATATTTTATTTGAATCGCAATTTTATCGCTAACTGTCGCACTGAAATGAAATTTATTGCAAATCATAGATCAAAATAAATAAACTTGAACTGACGTAAATTCCTTGCCCACAATTTGGTATCATATCTGGTGGCAACAGCTTGTAAATGTTGAAACAATTATGAAAAAGTCAAACTAAATACTCTTAAAAATAATATTGTCTTAGTAAATTAGTCGTGCTCGGTTAGAATTTTTATTTTAGAAAATATGTATATGGTAAAAAATAGATCATGTTTGCAAGGAGATTTAATTATGCAATTATAAATACTTTAACTGTGTCATAGACATATGGGAGGGGTCATATTTATGTATTTTTTTTTATTTTTTTTATTTTTTTATTTTAACGCTTCAACAGGCCAGGAGGCCCAATTATAGAAGCGAAATACATTACAAAACACCCGGCCTTGAGTAAATCACATAGATTAACATTGTGACCTCACCGGGAATCGAACCCGGAACCCTCGGTGTGGGAAGCCAGTGTCATACCCACTGCGCTACGAGGGCCGCCATTGTATTCTTTTGTATGTATTTTTTTAGAATCGGTTTTATTCCAGTTTTATGATCATTTTGTTTATCTGGCAAGTAATATACCAATATTTATACGCTTCTTAATCTAATGGTAATATACCCTCCGAGTTATCAAGTTGTCGGTGGCATGAGTTTCAACCTGTGGTTATTTCGTACTAGTTATTTTTATAACAAAAACGCCCAGCGTGGTTCCAAAAAAAGAATATTGTTGTGGGATGTTAAAAAAAAATTGAATACAATTCTCGCGAGTATTGGCTAAGAAAATATTAACATAGTAATAATAATTTCCTGATCTCAATACAATACTTCTGGCGACATTTTGAAATTTCTTTACACTCCCGACATTCCGACACCGATTCATTATAACAGCGAAGGGACCCACTGCATACCCAGAGCCGTTTTATGAGCAATAGCTCCCATATCGGCCCTGCGCTTTCGCTACACAGTTCGGCATTATTTAATGCTAAAACTGCTGACTCTGGGTAAGCGGCGCGAGGCGACAACACAAAACCTCTTCACTGTCTCTGTGGCACAAGGATGAGGAAATTATAATGTATTAGATGAAAATACAATGACATATGTCCATGAAATGCAATGTTAATAACACAAAAAAGAAATTCAAAATTTAAAAACGAAATATGAAAAATGCAGTGATATAATAAATATGATATATATGTAAGGCAGCAAAACAAAAGAGAGTCCATAAGGTGAGAGTAAATGAAACCAAAAATAAGTATGTTCACGGTCTCTCAGAATCTTCAGATGATTCTGAGGTTTTAGTCCGTGTTTTTACGACCTCTCTGGCTGACGTTTTGGATCTCATTGCAGGGTTCATCATTAGGGCTCATAGTTGAGGTGAGATTTTACCTTCTGGTTAAGTATTGGCTTGCAATATCGTGTCGAAAGCAGGGTGAAATGCTATCGTGTTGTGTTAAGTATAAATTATCAACACCGTGTCGAAAGCAGGGTATTTCTGTGTTAAAGTGTTACGTGGCAATACCGTGTCAGAGCCAAGTGTTGTCAAGAGTTGTTTTGTGTTGTGTGTATGTTTCATCTATTGTCTGACACTATTTCTGCGGAATCTGCGACGAGATTCACATTAAAGAGTGGGAAAACATGATGTTTTTAATTTGAGACCATCATCTATATTAATATTTATCGGGTGCTTGAATATCTCGAATGCCTCCTTAACAAGACGTGCATGGTAACTCATAGGCCTTCCGAGGATTTCGGTTTGAATGCAAAATATGACCAGTATCCAGATAATGGGATCCGAAACGTCGGCCAAAAAGTCGGCATAGTACACATAAAAACACGGCATAGTACCCCAGAAGATACAAACCAGAAAAAATGTACATGATATAAAATTATATATGTAAGAAAATAGAGCATACAAGGTGAAAGTTAATCGAAACAAAAAAATAAAATCCATTAGAACACAAATGAGCATAATCCTTTTTTATATATTTTCTGCGTATACATAAGTTTAAGCAATCAACTATTTATATTATTAATATTTACCTACAACCAGCTATAAAATGGAACGTCATTTTTATTTGGCCATGTCCGGTATCTTAAACTCAAAGGTCCGTTGAGCCGCTTACCTGAGTGAATAATTTTGGGTTAACTGAGTTAGCTTCAAGCCACTGAATGGTTAAAAATTAAGCTTCCGTTTATCCCAGATTCAAGTCCACGACACGCTGAAAATAATTGGAGATAATTAATTATTAGTATTGGCAAATCAAAACCTTTCTAGAGATGAAATCATAGTTAAACCTAGATCAATGACATTTTTCAAGGATGTATCTTTTTTATCTTCAGATTAGAGTGTGACATGGAATCAGCGCGCGGCTCGTGTTGCGCCGTCACGCACTGGTCGTTATTAATTATTATTTCCCAAGATTTCTTACGCGAGTGCGGCAAGTAAATGTAATAATTCTTCGACCTAGCGTACTCTAATTAATACATTGAAAAAAAGTGTGGTAATAGGAGGTGTTGTTATTTAAAAAAAATATCAATCATAATAATTTCGTTGTTTGTTCATCCGTCCGTCTGTCCCCGTAACTTCGTGTAAAACGGCCGCAGATGGGGCTTGAACCCCGGGCCACTAAACCCGAAGCGGCCGATCAACGCATATGGCTACGTCCGCCTCTCCGTAGACCGCCAAAAATATGCTATAAATATATACTAGGGCTTAGCAAACATACGAATCAATGTTCCGTTATTTTTGATGGGTTACAGCTAGTTTCCAATTAGATGTAAGTTTCGTACATTTCAGAGAAATTTCCTTGAGTAGTAACTATGTATATAAATTATAGTTATCTCAGAAACGCCTCAGCCGAATTTTGCTGCCTTTGCTTCTATAGCCCTCATATATACATTTTTGATAAAATAAATATTAGTATACGCATTGCAAAATAAGTTGCGTGTCTTTAAAAAATAATTGTGCTTATCTAAGGCTACATACTAAATTAACAATTATTTGGCTCACAGTCCAGCCTCCCATGTACCCTCATCTGCCGGGGCGTTTACTTTTAATGTCCCACGTCACAAGATGGGCTGACCCTTGACCGGCCATTTCGACTATTCCTCCTAAATTCGCCAATCCACTGTGGCGTCTGCCAATCAGGAGACACCGAGTAGAAAGTAGAAAAATATTTTCAGTGTATAATTTTGACTGCCTGAAAATAACATTACTATTTTAAGGAAGATCGGCCGGCTTTGCTAGGATCTGGCAGTTTGAATATGTGCTGTTATTTGTAGGGGAATGGGTTCCATTAACGGCCCAGCAATTAACTTAGCCACCGTGAAATTCGGCTGACTGACATATCCAGCTGAAGTCGCTACTGGTGACATCTGGCTGTGTTGTTGAAAAGTAAATTGCTAAGCGTGGACATACACAGTATATAAAAAAATGATGAAGATTTTAGGGAACCTTTGTCTTGAAAATATATATAAATCTTTTTTTTTCTAAATGGAAATACAAATTAATCATCATCTATCTGTCTACAGGAAAATTTTGAATTATTTACATAGGATCACGTTTTTGATCCTTTGCATAAAATTAGAAAACAATTTGTGTGAATAATATATGCAAAATAAAGCATATTTATGCTGCATCAGCCTCCGTATTCGCCGGGCATGCCCCTCTAGAACTTCTTAATTTTCTAGAAGATAAAAAAATCTGAAGAGACGACATTTTGAAAACACTGATAGGATAAGGTAGCTTGATGGTTTAGGAATATCTTGTTAGTCTAGTGGTTATTACTCTCGCATAGAGGATCCATAGTTGGAGATTCGAGCTCCATTCCAGAAATCAGCAAGTTAGTCCTATTCTCATAAAATAAGCGAACAACTTTGACGTGACACGTATTCAGTGTTAGCACTTCCATTAAAAAAATACAGAATCACCGAGTTAATAAAACGCCGTAACGAAAAACGCCTTTAAAATGTCGAAAAATGCCCAAAAAATGAAGTGCTTTGATGTTTGAATATCTGGCATAAGCATAATATATATTGATGAATGTACAATTTTTTTTGATTACAACGAAAATGCCGCTTACTTTTTGATCAAACCTCGCTCAAGGGAATCATGTTCATAAGTATATCTGACCAATGCAGGTCCAAAGTCAACCTCCCGCTCCCATACCCGTGAAACAGAGAATGCGGTAGCTACGGAGGAAGTGAACCTCGACTATTCTGCAGCAGGAGGTGCTTGTGAGAGAAAAGTCATTAGCCTTTATTTCAGAACAAAACGTGTGCATTTGTAAAAACAATGGTTTGCTTACTTTTTATTCCGTTATTTGTTCGTGTATTTAAATATATTGTTTATGTTAATTTAATTTATTATTAATAATTATTAACATACTCGTGATTTACACATAAAATTGGTCAAGTATTTTTAGGTTGGTATTAATTTATAGTTATTTCAATACACCTAGCGAATTAGGTAGTGATTTAGAGGCTTTTTCCGTAGTATTTTATATTAATAATCATGTAGGAATATGTATGTATATGTATTAAGCGTTTATTAATCATGTGTCTAACAAACGCCGATATATCGCCACTGAATTTTGTGTTGACGATTTTCTGTATATATTTTTTATCTATTTTTATATTAGTAGGAATTACAAGAATTTATATTTCCTAACAGAAACAGAACTATGCATGAATACATATGAACTAAATATGAACATAAAGTTCGATCAAATGTAAGCATCACATACTCTTAAAAGTTGTTTTATATTTATCATCCCTAATGCCCCCCGGTTATTTACAATATAAATTCCACTGTGCACGATTGATTTTGCAATCTCGTTTTCTTTCTAAAAGGTACATATTCTGTAAAAAGTAATGTTGATAGTTTTTTTTTGTTTTTCTTAATAATTAAAATACTGGGTCCATTGATTGTTTTATATACAAATAGAAGCAACTAAACATAATCATTTGTTTTTACTAGTCATTACTAATTTGTAATTTTTCTAGCATCACTTTGATTATTGAGTATCAATTTCTTTTTAATACTATTCCCAGTGCTTTATTTTGGAGTACCTATACTTCTTCATTAGCCAGAAACAATATATTGCTGATGAAGTTGGTATGAGGGATTATTTATAATACATTTATCACATCTTTTGTCTACTTTTATCATTTCTCTGCCAAGTTTTGCTAGAGGACATTACTATATATGTTGACTCCATCGTGTATGGTTAAGTGTGATTCTCTTCAGAGACTTATATAATAACGAAGCTTGTACCAAAACCAAAAGTAACAAAATGAAGGATGAAATAATTAAGAATGATAAAATATTGTAATGTAGAATTTCTTAAAATTATAGATCACGTTAAATAGGTTTATTTACTCGTATACAGGAAAGTAGCCATTTGAAAATTTTAAAATCTATTAATCGATAAATTTTAGCGATACACTAATTATTACCCGCCAAAACTGACGTAATTTTACATGTTTACATGTTTAAATTACCATTTAGAGGTAGGTATATACCTAAATCTTATTAATTTCCTTCTGTAAATTTTTTTATATAAAATACTTTGAATATGTTTGTTTCTTGAAATTCTTATTGTTCAATAATTCTTAAGTGACAACATTCTTACAAAATGTGCAAGTGTTCACGGAAAGTGAACTTTAACACAGAGTATTTTTATCTAAAGAATTTGATATAGTACGTTTCGGCCGCGAGTTAAGGCTATGGAACAGCGCCATCTAACGAAGCGTTATGCCTTGGTAGCGTTAGTGACTGACATCATTATATAGATAATTATGTTCTTTGAGGATAATTTAAATACAATTATTCTCATATTTTTTTTAAATTCTTGGAGTTTTACATGAAACTAGACAGGGGTGAATCACGTTGAACTGTGAACTGCAAGTTTTATAAAACCATGAAAATTCTCATTTAAATATGTTGTCTTTATTTTACGTTTAAAATTATTTATATATCTCTCTTTCACTGAAGGTTAATTTTCATACAAATGAAAGTTGTTATTGAGTTTAATTTATTTGATTAATAATGCCTTTATAAGGAAAAATGCGTCACAACTAAATTAAACGAATAGAATCTTAAACAAGTTTTATTTCCGTACAAGTTCTGTATGACGTTTTCTACGAGTATGACCATATCGTGGCTACATCGTATATTGCTCTTGTGGTAAACATATCCACAGAACGCATCTCCATATAGTATTCACGTACCTACGTATGGTACTGTTTCAGAAACCCCGAGAAATGCGATCATGGGGAAGAGCTCGAAGAAAATGGGATAATAATACTGAGTAAGATGGAAAAATACTACGACTCTGTGTGTGGATATATGGTAGCCGCAAAAAGTACTGTATGAGAAGCCAAATAGCAATGGGTAGCAGCCGCGTGATAATGAAGATGGCGATATTTTTTACGTTAAACAGTACCGGGATACGGGTTAACTCGATATTATATTTTTTCATACGACAGATGACTCGAACATTCATAACTCTATCCACCCAAGAAACTTTCAGTATGCGTTTGTGAAGCCATTTCACAATTCAAAGGCCTCAACTTTACGGATCAATTTTTGGTTTAGTGTCCATTAGGCCGGGCCGTATTCAAGGGATTCATTAAAGCTAAAATAGCATTTTGTGGTGTAGTGCCACAATTTGAGAGCGAAAATTGTATTATTTGCTAGTTACATATAAAGTATCACTTTAAATATACGTAATGACTTATTTTCCTAATAAATACTCCAAATTTACATTAAACTAGCTGTGCCCGCGCGACTTCGTTTGGATCGTTATAGAACTTTCGCGAACCTTCTAGAAAATTCTCCTTCCAGAACTTTCAAGAAATTTATTGAATGTACAGAAACCTTCTAGACACACCGACACGTTCCGCCACTCAGTTTAAAACCTTATAGAATTTTATAGAACCTTCTCCTTCCAGAACTTTCTTTCTCTACTTTCTCACAGTCGGCGCGCCTTTTTTGAAGCAATCTGAAGAATTTTCGGCCTTCCCATAACAAAAAAATGTGCTAGAAAGCACATTTTCGTCACCCACTCCCACCCACAGCCACCCCCACCGAACTCGCATATTTTCGATGAGACACCAAGGGCTATCCAACACCATAACCACCGATGGGTGGTTGTGGTGGTGGTCCAAACTTGGCGGATAGGGTAACACGGGTTTCTTTATATATATATTGATATTGATTGATTGATTGTTGTTTTATTACAAAAAGTTTTATTCAAGTTCAATATATGTATGAAGTGATAAATGGCTACACAGTATACAAAATCAGATTTGAAAGCGTCCAATAAAGATTTTAAAAGTAGGTGCCTTAACTTTCGGTCTTTTCAATCTTACGTTAGCATACAGAGATAAACTTAGAAATATAGCGGACTCTGTAATGTTATTTAAAATTACACACAAGCAATAGTTGATACTTTTGCTGTCCTTCAACGTCTATCATTTTAAATCCCAAATCGTGACAACAGACAGTCACCCAATTTTCATCTCCCTCTTTGCAAGATCAAATCTAAACTTAACTCATTCATCTACAGATCCACAAATTCATTTAACTTAAATTACAACCAATTATTTTGAACTCGACTATTCGGGAAATTAAACGAAAATTAATTTCACAACAATACCCTAACTAGTTCACTTTATTTATATTCTCATATATTTCCATACTTCTTTCCTTTAACCGAATTTTACATCCTACTCCACCCTTCCCACCCCTTCTCAACACATATTGAAACTATAAATTATGTCATATTATCACACTTTGTTAATATCATTAATAATTAATCTTAAGTGAAAAGTATATAATTAGCATAATTTACTATTTTTTATCTCTTGTATATTAATTTTAGATTTGCTTTTCCTAAAATAAATAAAACAATAAATTATGGGAAATTTTTCTTACTAAGGTCAATCCGAAAACAGAAAATATTTTTTAATTGTTATAAAACTTTGTACATAATTAAAATAAGTCATTCAGCAACCTTTTTCACTATTAAAATTCAATACAAAACGATTTATTTTTTCAATACATCAGTGTCCCACATATATACTGTTTTTTTTAAATAGAGATGTGCACACGGAATACGTGCCACATCAATATTCTTACTATTTTCAAACTAAGCTAAATGCTTGTGCTTTGAAAATAGGACTAACTTACTGATCTGGAATGAGGTTCGAACCCGCGACCTTTGAATCACGAGGCGAGAATCCCAACCACAAGACCAACAAGCTATTCAGGTATATATTACACTAATGTCCATGCTTTCACCCCATATAAGAGAATGGAGAAAATATAACATTGAACCTTAAGCTTTCTTACTTGTAGGCTTGGGTCACGGTCTTCTTTAGATGGGTCACATTTATCGTTCCTCCACACACTCCAAGCAGTTAATATTGTGTCTTTTTCTATTGGTATATTGTAAATGATTATATTTGGTGTATCAAAAATCAGTAGATAAATAATAGTGATCCGCATTTTAGATTGATTACAAAAATATTTCAACATTTAATATGCCTCAGCAGTAACAACTATTATTTTTAAGAGGCAGTTACTTACTATTATTTTTTTTATGTTTATAGCGTTAAATTTGTGGTTGGACATAATTATAAATTTTTATTAAATAACTTATTTAAGTGGTTTATACAAAGGCATTTAATTATATTTTAGAGGCAGTTTACGACTGCAGTACGATAGCCAATTTATTTTACAGCTTATTTATTTAATGTGTGATGTATTTAGTGTATGAATGAAATTAGAGCAATATTGAAACTAATCGACGTTAAAGTACCAAATCAATGTAGTCAATTGTTTAAGTTAAAAAAAAACTGATTTTAAAAATGAGTTTTGCCAAAATAATAGCGAAATAAGTGTTTCCTAGAAAAAGCAGGAAATCTGAAATACAACTTCCTCCAAATTGACATTTGTTTCCAAAGTGATTCGCAAGCCAACTGGCATCGGAAGAGACTGGCACTATTTTCATATTCACAAATTACATTTTCCTATCCGACCTGATACAAAGTTCATATGAAAAAAGTTGTGCAATAAAAGAATACTCGTTTCACAACAAAAGTGCGACATCCGCGGCAATTTTTTTGCCTTTTCGCTTAGTTTCCCGACTCGCTTGGGTAGTCACCTTGAAAAGGCCATAACCGGGTCCGGTGTCTGCCAGCTGCTCGTAACGGCGACAGTTTTACTACGGAATTGTAATATTGGTCACGATTAAGGGGAACAGACCATACATTAAGTCCGCCAACATTTAAGTTGGGGAATTCGCGTCGCTGCTGTTGTTAACTTTTTATTCTGTACAGATTGAGACTGCAATATTCTGGGCACAATTACAGTTTGTACCAAACGGCTATTTGTAATTTAAATATTTTAAACAATTTTGGGAGATTACTTTTGTTATTTTTTTTTATGCTAGCTATCATTGAACTTGTAAAAAATCTTCCGCTAAAAATAACTTCATTATAAATTCTGGACAGATTAAAACGCAATTACAATACACATGTCAGACACGACAAATAACGAATAAAAAAACTAGAAATTAAAAATAAACAAATTATTTTTACGGAAACAATTTAAGTACGTAATTCCAAACCTATTACTCACGCAAATTGTAGAAATTGACTTAACTCTACAACTTGTGAATTTTAAATTAAAAGAAACCGAAAAATAAATAATTTTTGCAAGAACAAAATATAAATTTAAAATGATCCTGTGCTAAATTAAAGTTAAAAAATAAAAAGGGAAACATAATAAGCTATGAAAATAGTTCGTTAACTATTGCATACTGAAGAAAACACTTTTTTTTGAGATGAGGGATGTACAAGCAAAGGCAGCAATATACAAAAAATATTTATTTATTTAAATTAACAGCAAAACAACAATCTTAACAAGTATGAAATAATGTTTTTAAAATTATGCCAATTACAAATTTTGCACTGAATATAGTAATTTACTTAAGGAGAGGGGGTAAAGTTTTTAACTTTTTTTTGCATTTTATTTTTAATTTTTTAAATGAATGTATAACATCGTAAGAATATTGTGTCAAAATTTCAAGTGAATCGGAGCAAAATTGACGAAATTATGAACATTTGAGCGATACTCAGACTGATTTTCTATACCTGCTCGGGCAGCTAAGAGACGCGCTCACCTGAGGACTACCGGACGTGCTATTTGCATTGGAAGAGTTTTGCGTAGACAAGGACAAACAGATGCTGATGATGAAAGCTCTTTGCCGTGTGAACATGGCATCGACGATTATGTGTAAGTATAAAATAAGTGTTGAGTTTTATTTTGAATTTTACAGTGTGCAAAACTTTAAATCGTTTTCCCCACATCTCACGTTTTCAAGGTCGGTGTCTATCATAACTTCAAAACTAATGCACCGATCCTTTTGAAATTTTGAATATTATTTCTGTACATAATTTACGAGGTAACGCTGTCGAGTTTTTTTCAAATTTGTTATTAATTTATATTTTTTAATAACAAATTAGTCGATATTTTTCGCAAAAAATCGCGTTTTTCCCTTCAAAGTGTTCCAAAAAATTGAAAAATTGAAATTTCAAAAAACCCTCCCAGCCTTACCTGGGAAAATCTATTATCTTACGAATGAACTTTGATTTTTTGATTTCAGATGATTTAGCACCAAGTTACGATGGACACCGCAATTCTACTTTTTTCCGAGATACGTCCGAATAATTGCTGCCATTGCCGTATTTCTTAATATTTCGTCTTGAAAATTTTACACAATATTTTTCAAATATCATACTTTAATGTACTATTAGTTTTAATACAGACATTTTAACTGTGTCGTCACAAAAAATTCACAAAAACATGCCTTTTTTTGTACGAATTAACCTTACCCCCCCCTTAACTTACTTTAACAGCGAGTGGAGAGGGTGGAGGGGAATGTGGGACGGAAGTAGAAGGGAAGATATAATGTACGAATTTGTTTGGGTGCGATAGTGTAGATATTGTTTGTTTTATGTTTCTTATTGTTGAGTTTAATGTTTTAAAAGGCAGTCACCGAGGATTTCTATTTTAAAATTTACTGAATTCTTGATTATAATATGTATCTATTCTTTCTATAGACATATTTTCTTTAAATTTATATGCTATATTTTCTATATAGTCTCAAATTCAGTACATTTTAAATTAGTAATTCTCGACGATTGCATTCAAAACTTTATGGATATTGTAATCTTTGTTTTTATATCACTGAAATTATTTCTTTCTTTTATATATGAATAATTTTCATGCATATAGTGCACATTTTGAATTTAGAGACGGATGCCTCTGAACAAATGGCATTAAATCAAAACATTGTGAAAGATAAATTACAAGGACTGGCAATGTGGTCGAGTCCATTAGGGTCGGGTACGTCGCGCAGTTTCCTTTTACCAGCTCTGCGGTTTTTGGACCTCCGTTGTTTTAGGACTAGTCTACATCGGGGATTAGCCGGACCCCAACACAACACGGCCACATATTTTAAAATTCGTTTCATGACACCAACAAATATTGACGGAGATACTTGGAGCTTGGGAGAACTAGAAGACAAAACTTGTACTCAAATCGTACTGTGTACGTGTGTACCCTTGTTTTTTATGTAATTTTCCGCAATTATATATATTTTATTAAGGTTTTTAGCTAGATTTGCTATTCAGGTATTTAAAGGTGAGATAGCTGGTCTAATCGGTGAGTAAGTAATCTTTATTTATTTTTAGTTGTCGGTACAGAAGCGATGGCCTAGGGTAGACAACCAAAAATACACAAAGATAGCATTCCGATTAGACCAGTTGTCTTTTAAATACATACAGCTATTTGTTTTTTCCAAAAATTTTAGTTTTAATGTTTTAAACTAAAAAAAATACATAAAATTTTAAAGGTATGTGCACTTGCTAAGGGGACCCACCTCTAACATTGGGCCCTCTTCGGTATTCGATATATATAAGTAGGTAGGTCGCTGTTTGGGTATCGTGAATTATTCTGTAATTACAAGCATTTAGGTACAAAGGTAATATAAAACAATACAATTGCTAACATATTCACACTGAATTAATTCAAGTAAGTTACAAAAGCTAATTTATATATTTGAATATCCCCGTTGTCGAGGAGGGTGCACGTATTTGCTTATTTCCCATGATGGGGGATCAGAGGGGAATATCTGAGTTTGTGAGCCAGTCTAGGGCTTTAGGAGTCACCCTGTGGACCTCACCTGTTCCACTGGGGAATGAATGAGCGGGCATTCGTTGCCCACAGATTCGGTGGTCTGCACCGCGCTGCATTCACACATCGTCGACTCTTTAAGGCTCCACCTATGCATCATGTAGGCCACTCTAGTTTCAATCTGTTCTCTGGAGTGAGAACTAACCGTAGGAGTCTATCTTCTTCTATCCACAAGGGTTTTCGGGATTTTAAGCTGCATAAAGGGTAAAAAACGATATTTTCGTGCAAAGTCTTGGATGACACGGGTTCTAGGTCCGCTGGGTGCGTTCAGCTGAATTTTGCTTCATATGCTGATGTGCACGCACATTGTCTGATAACGTTCAGCGGGGGAAGGTAGCCTTCTACAGTGACGATGGACGGCATCACCACACATAAGCATTCTTACAGTTTTTAAACTAATATAACTAACTTGATACTCGAGCCCATGAATTATGGTTAACCTAAGTTTGTACGTTACTACGTCATTATAACGCATTATAAATTATTTTTTTCATTTTTGTACATTTTGTTTACCAGAAGTACATCCAGTTGAATAACCAAGATCGCATGCAAAAAATTAACTTAAAAACATAGGAGTGGGGCCTGAGGATGAGATGGGTTTTAAAAATAAATTTTAACAAAGTATTTAATTTTG
Organism: Agrypnia vestita; assembly: GCA_016648135.1. Lineage (NCBI taxonomy): Eukaryota > Metazoa > Arthropoda > Insecta > Trichoptera > Phryganeidae > Agrypnia > Agrypnia vestita. The sequence continues at coordinate 20,104 of JADDOH010004411.1, forward strand.
ACTTTCTGATAATTAGTCTGAATGATATGAGCAGTGAGCATT
>JADDOH010004412.1:0-80974 GCA_016648135.1 Agrypnia vestita
CAACGTGTATACAATATTGTATATGTTACAAGATGTAAATGGTTACCGGTTTCGATTAATTGCATGCACTATAAACTGTTGCGTGCAACGCGCGTTGACCGGAAAATGCGACCACTGCACGCCTCGACGTGCAGCGTCCGAAGGTACTCGCACACGCATCACGTGATAACTCACGTGACACACGGACAGGCGGGCTTTCGACTTGAAAGGTGGTCGCCGCAATATCTCCTATCCACCCTTCCTCATTATATAACTCTATAATCTCGGGTCATTATAAAGTAGATTTAACAAAAAATAAAACAAATTAGTTAATCAATTAGAAAGACATGCAGAAAAATCTAATTTACGATTTTTCTTTATGTATGTCTTTCTGGGATTCTGGGAACTCTGGGATTCGAACCCATGTCACCTCCTTTCCGGGGCTGGTGCTCTGACCACTAAGCTATAGCAACCCTCAATGTTTCTATGAATATATTGACCTTATATGTAGTTCTTATTTTTATTAATTGATTAATTAGGTGACCTGGGTTCGAATCCTAGTAGTAACCTAATATTTTTTCGTGAATTAGATTTTTCTGTATATCTTTCTAATTGATTAATTAATTTGGTTTTAAAAATTTCACACAAGTTCTGAAAAATTACAACTTCACAAATATGAATGTGTTCTTGAATAGATTTAACGTTAATACTACGTAATTCGTAATTTCAAAGCCTGTATTACGACTTATTTTTCCTTTTCTCGAGTCTTTTTTGAAATGCGTTTTAATTACTTTGTAAAAACTGTATGGTTTTACCTGCAGACAAACGTCTTGCAGGATTTGCCGGTCCTGCTTTTATTTATTTAGAGTATTCACAAGTTCACAGTACAATAAATCGAAGAAACTATCTTGAAATATACTACTGGAGCTCAATTATGAACGCCTCAATATATCTAACCAATTATATAAGCAATAAAACAAAAGAAAAGTGAAATAAACAAAGTATGAAAACAGTAATAAAATCAATAAATCAAGAGAAAAGTGAAATAAACAAGTATGAAAACAATTTTTAAATTTGTTTTTAAAACAACACTCTCCCAAACATCGCATTCTTAACAATGTTTGAATTCGCATTGTATTATTTTATATTATTTTGAAATTATAAGTTATTTACCAATACAAAAACGAGGTTTTTTATATTAGGTCTGCGTAATATTTCTTTGCGATATGTCAAGGCATCTGTCAAACGGCAAATTTGTCGAAATGACCATGTCATATTATAGCGGTCAAGATATCATTTTTGCATTATCTTACCTCTCGGGAATATACGGGTTTATTATAATTTAGCATACAGTTAGTTAAATGTTCGCGCATTCGTGGCAGCCTGGGTGTCAGGACATAAACAGTAAGCTGGAGGAGCGACAGTTGAGATGGTATGGGCACATAAGATGGAGACCACCAGACTACACGGTAAAGCAGGCAATGTCTATGGAGCTTCATTGATAGTCATCCGAATGAAGACCATAGAGCTTCTGGTTGACTCAATGCTCCAAAATCCCAGGTGAAAGCGACACCTAGAACTGAAGAAGATACAGCCTGAGAACGAGAAAAGCTGTCCCCAGCAGCTTACGTAGGCAATGAGTTGGGACAGTTCAAGGAATTTGTGGGAAATATAACATTTGGCAAAATTGTTTTGTCAAATATTGCGACACTCTTTTTTTTTAATTTTCGATAACTCACGTTTACAAGTAACTAGAGCTGTCAGTTTGGAAAACTCTTTCGAGAAGAAACATGCATTTTAAAAGTTTCCTTTTGCTCTCTGAAGGGTTGCTAGAAAAGTTTTTCTCTGCACAGGGTGCCACGGCTGAAGTTAATCCAAATTCATACGTAACATCAGTCGATACGGATAAAATGGTTTCTCTAACAAATAATTTATTATCACATATATTCTTCTTCATTTTTCTCTTTTATCGATGGTAGACACTAAGTTTTATTTATCTTATGCAAGATCTTTTCAAAAAAGGTTGTTGGAGATAACAATTCCGAATGTGTCCGAATTATTATTATAACTGATATAATAACAATTTGAAAATAGTTTTTGCAGTGTTTCTCGATGTGTGCGTGTAGGAAATCCGGGTGCGCGCGCGGCTACAAGCTTGCTCGAAAGTCCGACGGTCGCGGGATAAACCTAAGATTGTGTATCATTGTATTATGTCCGAAACAAACGTGTGTATTAACACCGTGGTATTATTGAGAATACCGGACACACGTCCATGCGTTTAAAGTGCAAGGATTTGATGCCGGCGCGTCCATCTTGAACGGACGAAAAGGTCACACAAGTCTGCGCTATTCCGAATTTTTCCGTGTCGCCGAGAATAAATATAACTCTCTTATATACATGCAATTTTCGAGTGATAATTTTCGGGCGCGAACATTCTATAGAATTCTGATAAAAGCTTTTTTTACTATGTCCAAGCAAAATGTATTATTTGCGAAAGTGTTTTACTCGAACACATTTATGCGTGAAGGGTATTTCTCTACCGATTACCGATACCGCGGATGCTGGATGGATCGTGTACAACTTCTCAGTGCTTCCGGAACAACCTGTACATCTGCAGTCCTCACCCCACCGTCCCCCACCCCCGCCGGAATCGCCCCTTTATCCATTTTTATCGAAAATATCCTTTTCTTTTATGTTTCTCTCGTGGATTTTTTGTTTCCAAGTATTGGGAGCGGCGTCGTCAAAGCAAATGATGGCAGTTATAGACCCACCAATAATTGGACCCATCCGACGAGAAGCCTTTCTTCCTCCGTAAACTTTTAATTGGTTTTCTCCGCCGAGGATGTTTTATCTCTGCAACTGTCAAAATCGGGGCTGGACCCTCCACCCTGGTGTCGAGGGGTTTGTCTGCGTTTCAGAAAATTGTGTAACCAAGATATTTTAATTTATAAACCTGCATTAGCGACCCCCTTACATGACACTGTAATGTGTAGAAACGGAAAGAACTACACGTAATCGAAAATTTTACAGCACTTTTTAATGAAAAATTTCTGGTGGTGTCTGGAATACACGGGAATATATCAGAAACTTCACGATCGTACTCGAAACTTTTCGAATCGACATTCTCTGTATGAGGAGCGATAGAACCGCAGCGCAGGACAGTTGTTGTTTTGATAGAAGCGAAACTAAAGACAAACTGCAGAAAAAAAACGACAAGCGATGATTTCAGTTCAGATGTTTACCAGCAATATAGTGCCTACCCACGTGAATCAGAATCTCTAGGTTCAAGTGGAAGATTCTCGAGTGACTACTTCGAGATTTAGTACGACTTACAGAATGGATGTCCAGTTGAATTCGTGTCCAGTGATCTATGTTAATTAATAAATAAAAATTTGAGACATCTATAATTTATGTTAATTAATAATAATTAATTATCTAAATCTTTCGACATGATTTTGTGACATCAATAAAAAAAATCGATTTCTTTAATGTGCGAAGGTGATTTAGAAATATCTGCATTCGTAGATTCATCTTGAAGTAGATTTTTAATTTTGGTTGGTTGCGTACAGGACTGACATTTTCAATTTTCTTTATTTCTGTTCGAGAAAGTAATATTGTGTAATATTTGCACATTCCAAGTGTATAACTTGCTTACAAGAAATACATTTTAGAAAATAATCATTTGATTTTAATTTTTTGGTGCACTGAGAACAATTCGTTTTTTTAATTTTTTTATTTAAATTACATTTTCAATGGGGCTTATTGTGATTACAACTTTCATTATTGCAATGTTGGTATCAGTCAATGTACCTGGTAGCTAGAACTTTCCTTGCAGCAATATTTCACAGAATATTTAACAACTTTTTATTTTATATGATGGAACAATGAAAGTTTAGAAATCCTTACACGGTTTATTAATGTACAGGTCTCAGATATACTATTATTTTATAGGTTTAAACACAAAGAAAAAATTTGACGTTTGATACTTTTGACTGCACGATGACTGACACTAGGTATGTCATTGTCGAAACTTTCCATAGTTATTTATTTTCTTTATATTCTATAATATCCAGTCCCACAAAACGTCTAAAAAGACGTTTGTCTGTAGGTTCATTTTTACAATTGAAAGTTACACTATTACAAAATATTATTCATTTTATAAACATAAGAGATAAAAAACGAAAACAATTAAGTACAAAAAACAACATAAAAAAATTTTCAGTACAAAGTTAAAAATTTTAAGCAAATTAAGAAAAGAGCAATAAATAAAGAAAATAGTAAATTAAAAATATATACAGCAAAAATTAAGGAAAGAGAAAGAGAAATATATATAAATATAAGCATCACTAATTATTCATTGTCATTATCACAATAAAACACTTCACATCATTTCAATATTAATATAGTTCATAAATAACTTGTGTCGTTTTCTATTAACCACTTTTTAAGTTCTGAATGAAAAAGACACTGATTTTGTAGTTTTTAGGCCTGAGGGAAAGGTACTTTTTATTTTGTTCAAGAACATTGGAACTCGTCCGTAATATCGTCCGTAAGAAACTCAAAAGTAGTAATCAGATAAAGTAATTGAATGGTCTTTCAAACCATTCAATTACGCCACGGAATTGTACCACAGTCCGTATGTTGCACAGCCCTGATTAAAACAAAGGAAATTACCTCCGTAGACTCGTAAAGTTTTTAATGCACCTTTTAATAAATTTTTCGTTATTGCTTTATTTTACGAGCGCGAAAGTCATCACATAGAACATCTTTAAATTATTACCTGCTCACATTGCATCATAATTTTTTAATTTGTGTTAATAGAAAAGAACGTATTTATTTTCTACTCGCGAAATTACAATTTTGATTGGGGTGACTTCTTCTTTCTTTTTTTTATAACCAGATGGACGTTTCTAGATAATTTTTTTTTTAAAAACAAAATGCATAAACGAAATACGTGTCACATCAATATTCTTATTATTTTGTAAAACTGTAATAGGACTAACTTGATGGTCTCCTCGAATGAGGCTCGAATCCCCAATCACTAGATCACAAAGGGAATATCTTAATCACTAGACTAGCAAACACGTCGAATATTAATTTATATACATTTATTTATTTATTTATTAATGCCCTACAGGGCTTTTACAAACAATAAGGTAAAGTGTACATTTATAGAATGAATTCTTTAAATGAAAATTAAATGATTGCTCAAGAACTACAATAAAAAAAATGTATATAACATATAAAAATAATAATAACAAAGTGGAAAGCAAACACTTAAAATACAAATATAAAAAGATAAATGTAATATAAAGTAAAAAGTGAAAATCATATATATAACAAAGCAGAAGCTTAAGGAAAGCATAATATAATAATGATTTAAAAAAATAAAACAATAAAGAGTGAAAAGCAATAGCACGAACTAGAAAATCATAATATAATACAAATTTTACATAATAGTTAGTTATCTTACTCATTCAACAATCAAAGCAAGTGAGTTATTTAATTCCAATGTGACAAATACTAGTAATATTTTAATACACCTTTTAAAATATGTTTGAATATTATAAAGTTAGTGGCAAAGACTTCAAGTTGCTCTATCTGTTTGCTAGACTAGGAAGCCTTTACCAGTATAAATAGACAAGTTATCCATGAACAAGTAATTAAAAATATATAAGCATCTTTTATGAACAGGACCGTGTTTATCTAAACGCACCCACCATATACTACTCCCTCGCACACCTTTCCATATTGTACACGCCCTGTCTACCAAAATGTTATATCTATGACAAATTGACATCACTGCTTTGACTGCTGAATGCGTGTTCCCTTTTTTCGTTCGCGACCTACCTTGCGGTCCTTCTGATAAGGAATAAAATTGTGCCATAAGGATAGTAGTGAGTTCTGTCACCCATCCATTGAGGGATATGTGAAGAAGCACCATAGTTCCGTGTCGACTTCCCGCTGGATCCGGAGGTCTGACCAGAAGAACGTAAGGGCGCGTTTCTTTCCCCATTACCCAGTGATGGATCCCATAATCTTAAAATCATTCACAGACTAGCAATTGACGAAATACAAGACGAAGACATAAAATTACACAAAATACACGAAAAACACCAACACAACACTATAATGACTCAAAACTATCACATAACACACGCCAAAACAAAAACAGGACAATCCCGACTAATTTGCAACAGATTAAAACTATACAACGACCTGCCACAACAGACCAAACAACTGACCACTGACAAATTCTAAACAGATGTGACAAAAATGCTAGAACTCAGCCAACTATAAAAAATGACTTTGTATCTAAATTATATTATTATTATATTCCTATATTGAATCATGTAAAAATGTTATCCATGAACCTTTTAGGTTTCTATTATATTTTAAACAAAAAAATAATAATAATCTTCATCCAATTTTTAACTGTGCTATTATATATATATTTTGTTACTATCCATGCATATGATTTTTTATGTGTATTACTTTACTTTACTTTCTTTATCCACATTTTATATTTATATACTCAATTAATTAATTAATTAATCTTATAGTTATAAGGTATTTTGTTGTATATCTTTATTATTTTTTGTTCTCACTATATTGTTCAGCTGCTCATCTCGGCATAGGTTCTTCCTAGTGAGATGAGCGGCTCCATCTCCTATGTCATGTAACAAGATGAAGATAAATAAAAAAATAAATAAATAAATCCTCCGATCCATCTCCGAAATAACTTCTCTAAATTCGCAATCTGTGTGTCAACAGTCGGAATTGTGAATATCTCAACGTATAGCTCGATATATTTTTAATGTCGGATTTAAACTGTAAATTAATTTTATCAAATGTTAGTAATGCGAATCAGAATTCTGGAAAATATGATGAAATATACATTTTCTCCTTCTCCTTTTACTTTTCCTCGAAGGATATACTCTATTAATAAACGAGACACATTTTATTTTTTGCGATTTTATTAAAATTAAATAGAGACTCCCCACCGGCTTATGGGCCATTAGGGGAGACATGAAACGGAACACGGGCAACCTCTTAAACTTGACATCCCTCATTCGGAGATTTACAGTAAAACGAAAAGAGACGCCTTTAAATACATACCTACTGCAAAAGGTTTGGCGAATCATTAATATATTCTGAAAATGTTCACCTTGCCGAATCTGATTATTTTGTATTTTTTCATCCTAAAAAAAAGTCTTGACATATTGAGATATAAGCGTAGTTAAATTTAGATAACCTTTTTTATACGTTACAAAAAAAAAATTCGTGATTGTGTGTGCGTTGGATCATTATCGTACAGCCTTAGGATACACAGTGTGTTTTTAATAATTAATTAAATTTCAGTGGAATAATCGTAAAAGATAGTAGAATCAGTTAAATACAAATATCACGCTCTTTCAGTTTACATCTTAAACAATTTTCGGAGACTAACTGTCTAACTGTGTTAAAAGGAAATTATTTATTCACATCACAAACACGCTTTGAAATCTATTGGTAAAAAAAAATCTAATTGGTTGAGCAACTTTTTAGATTGACATTAAAAAAAAAGTTATTTTATTTTTTGTCTAAATCTACTTACATGCTTAAGATGTCTGAATAATCACGATTTTTCTGAATTTGCAAATCATTTATTAGAAAATGATTACGATTTTGATAAAAATTTCTTAAAAAAAGTCTTTCTATTTTACACATTAATAATTTTGGTCTGTAACTGAATAATAAAGAATCATAATTTTTGTAATCAAGAACTTCAGCAATAATATTTAAAAAATATATTTTTGTAATAATTTAGAAAACCAAAAAAGAAAAGACATCATTCCTTTTGATATTTTGACATATTTATAAAACACCCTGACGATGGAAATGTTTTTCCGAAACATGTAGGTGTAATTAATAAATATAAGTAGATTAAAACAAATAATAAAATCTTTTTTTTTATTCATAAATATGTTTCAGCGAACTCTATTGCGCTTGTAGCTATAATTGCGCACTAACAAGTCATACAGTATTTTCCTGTTGCGTTCTCAACACGGCAGCGCGCCTGTTATATATACATTCATATAAACTCCGGCTTTTAAATGAGTTTTTTTAATGCCGCCGTTTACCGCGATATCTGTACTTTAATTTTGTATCTAACATAATCTTAATATCCAAAATTATTTATGTTTTGTGACAAATATTTATATTTTATTACACAAATATAATTATTTTTATAAGAGGTATTTCAAAGGATTTATTAAAAATATTATATATTTTTTTTGTATCCACTTATTGAAAATGCCTATCTTTTTCATATTTCACAAACTGCCTGTTGCCATTTTCATACAACGCATATTTGTCGAATTGTCACCACGACAGATTCCAATTCTTGAATTTCAATCAAATTTTATTATAACGTGAATATTATATTATAGTGAATTGAATTATGTATGGGAATAATGTGTAATAGAAGCCTACAGTAGGTTACTACCGAAAATATTAAATTTGTAAGTGTACTAAATACGAAAAATCATTTCACATCAGTGTGTATCGCACATGTAAACAATTTCTATGTAATAGAATTTAAAATACTACTCACGAAGTTTCTTCACAACATGGTATATTTAAGTACTGCTAAAAAATGTATTACTTTTATACAATATATTTTCAAATAACTTTTTATGTAATGGCCGAATTCAAATGCTTTTGAAGATCTGATGAGGGTTGTGCCCTGTTGATGTCGTTGACAATTTTTCTTCAACTTTCACCGCAGCCCGCAGTTCAGATAGCCCTTCGTACATAAAAGCCAGTGGCGTCATCATGGGTTTATAGGGCCTAGTCAGGGGTTTACGAAAAGTGATTTTAAAATATAAAAAAGTTATTTATTGAACTTATTAATGATATATTTAAGAATCTGTTCACAAAAGGATGAGAAACAGCCATCGATCCAGACTGCCTTTGAAAATACGGGTTTTGCGGTGACCACTCCTGTTTGGATTCGGATCCTTTGAAATAAAAAAAGCGAAATGGGATGTTATTATATTTTTAAGGATTTCAAAAAAATATCGATTTGCTAAAAAATGTCATACATTTAAAGTTAGTGGTTCAATTTCACGCTAAAAAATTACTCGTTTTTGTTGAATCCTTGTTGAACCCTAGAATCCTGAATCCTGAAAAATAAATCCTTCGTCAAGTGATGGTGTGATGTAGAAAATACTCGTAAAATTAGAAAAAAAGCGATCGGATAGTTTTCGAGCTATATGAAAAATATGGTTTAGAAAAAAGCGAAACGTGTTGGTATTTTAAACAAATAAGTGGTGATAAGAAAGTTTATTCTTATTAATTATATTTTTAATGTCAATACAAAATTATTTTGTTATTATTGAAGAAGTGTTGTAAAATAATCGTGTAAATAGAAACATATTATTCAAATAAAAGTAATAATCGATTTCATTAGCAAATGATTGTCAAGACAAATTGACAGTTGAAATATACACAAAAAGTTTAGTATGCCAGTAAGTATGGAATTAATCAGTAAACATGTAATAAGTAAAATATGAGAAGCAGTTGAAGTAGTACACAAAAACATACGTTAATAAAAACTCTAATAGGTTATAAGTTAAGGATTATTTAATTAATGTTTGTTTCCCAGAATGCTTAATAATGCACAGCTTTTGGCTTGTATTCGCTGCACGCCACTGGTGAATGTATAAAATTATATGCATACTTAATTCACTGATCATTTACAGTCACAAAATATAATATGCCGTGCAGCAATTGCTACGTTTTTATGAGATGCTTAAATTTTAATCTCGAATTTGATCACCGTCTGCTACCTTAAATGTGCATTGTTAAACTTGACTGAGTGGGTGCAGACACCGAACCACCCGATCTCCCCTTTCATTCGGTTCACTCATTCATTGCTCTTAGCGAGATTGAACGCAGTAAAGATGCTGTGATTTGCTGATTATGTCCCCTACATAATTCTGGGAATACGAATACATCTTGGTATGCATTATACCTACAGGGTGTACCAGAGCTAGTCCACGTTACTTCACAGGTACATTCCCGCCTACGGTTTAAGATTTAAGCAACATTGTCATAATTCAAGCAACGTTTTTATTTTAAATAGGGACGCGAACACGGAATATGTGTCACATCAATATTCTTACCATTTTCAAACTAAGCTAAACGCTTGTGCTATGAAAATAGGACTAACTTGCTAGTCTGGAGTGAGGTGACGACCTTTGGATCACATTGTCATAATATAAGCAACATTTTCATAATACATGTCGTATGACATGTCAAATAAGCTACTTCAAAACATTATTTTTTCAAGATATATTATAGATGTCTCATAGAAACGAAGCTTTATTTTTATATGGGGGAGTAGATATGAAAATCTTTTTGGGTGTTCAAAGAGCTATCGTACAGCTAGCTTGAGTGATCACTTTACACAATGTAACGTTCACCAATTCCACCCATGATGGACTACCACATTTATCAAATTTTTGGAAGTTGTATATACGTTTAACTTGCACTACTTGTTTCGTATGTGACCTGTATTTTTACTACCGCCACCTGCAGTCGGAAGATTTGTCATTCCCATAATCGGATATAGATGTCACTATTGATAATGTGTGTATGAGATTCTCTCGAATTATTAATATAACACTAGAATACGCCTGAAATTTGTTTCAGTTTTTACCTCCTTGTGTGACCAATTTTCAGTTTTTTAATCATAATTAATGAGTTCCCCCTAGGGATAAAATCCTGTACTGTGTTTTGGGGACATACTCAAAATATTCGCATTTTTTCACTATTTCTGCCATATATGCAATACAAGTCAAATAAAATAATCCAAACCTTGCAGGAATTGATCATGTTATGTTTTTTTAATAATTCTAATGTGTTGTTTACATATATATTTTTATATATCGATAATATAATAAAAAAATTGTCTGACTGTCACTATTTGTTAACTTTGTAGCATCACTTTGATTCCTGTGTATTGATTTTTTTATTTATTTTTTGTATAATTAATTTATATTTTAGAATTTTATTTTTTTAATTATTCTTCAACGGCCAGGTTTTTTGTGATGTATTTTGCTATCAGGTTAAAAAATAATAGTAACGGAATGCAACCGAAAAATTAGTAGAAACAGTTAAATTTAAATAGGTAAAATTAATGTCTAATGCGAGAAATTTTTATTTTTATTTTTTTTTTATTTATTATTATTATTGTAAACACAATAATGACATAAAGTGGAAAGAAAATACTTTAAATGCAGATACAAATATATAAAGAAAGCAAGTATGTAACAAGCAGAAGCATAAGGAAAAAATAATATAATAGAAATTCAATAACAAAAAAAGTAATAACATACAGTGAAAAGCAAAAGCACATTACATACAAATACAAATCAATTATTCATCATAAAACTTGTAAAAAATCAACATTTTATATTCCACAATAGCGATAGACATTTAATTTTATGTCACGCGATTCCTATACTCTGTTAAAAAAATATTTAACCATACTGCTGTTTAAAAAATAGATTTTTATACCAAAAATATCGGCGCATTTTTTTTCTCTCCCGGCAACACAGAGCATTAAATGTCGGGCGATTCTCATAAATGTCGCGAGCCATCAAATCGAATGCACCACCCGCGTCGGCCGCAGAAGGATCAAAGGTCAGAGTGAAGCTGACCGCAGTCCCTGGCGAATAATAACCTCGGCAGCGCTTTGTGGGTCCTGGTAATGGCTCAATTTCGATCTTATTTTATTGCTGATTTGATGTGTTGCGTGCCCTCAGAGTATCAAGTCAAGTCATCCAAACATGCAGGGTAAAAGTGACAAATATTAGTCATTTTTCAAAATGTTTTACTTTGTAATACACACGCACACAATCATCCGTATTCTGAAAATAACAATGTCTGGATCTTTAAGATCTTTATCCCAACACTTAATAGACGATAATAAAAATTAAAAATGTCCAGAGCGGATTTTGTAATTCTACGGCTCAAATTCAATTCAATTCAATTCAATTCAATTCAATTTATTCCATGATAATATGTACATGACAAACAAAATGTTTAAGGCATACATATTAGAAGTATATATCAAAAATGAAAATATTTAATAAATTAAAAATAACATAAATCTGGTCAAAGGTGTAGGAGAATCCCGCTTCGGAAAAACCCCTCAGACACATGGAATATATCAATACCCAAAGCGATTTTGTTCAGCATAGCTGTGGCTCTTCCAACAGGCATAACCATCGGCAGGTTGGTCCTGTATATTGGAATGTGAAACAATCTATGCTGACGATATCTAGTGTAATTATCAGGAAAATACAAACCAATGCTCTGCATAATTTCAGGATTATCGATCATACCGCGCAACAATCGAATAAAATGTGTAATCAAATACACATTCCTTCTAGTCTCTAGACTATTGTAGCCAAGCATACGCTGGAGAAACTCGGTTGGGTAAAGCCAAGGATAATGCCCGTACTCTCTCAGTAGAGATATCTCAGAAACTTCTTTTGGACTTTCTCCACCATAAGAGAGTACTTGCCCTCATGTGGCCCCCAGATCATCGAGCCACTCTGGAGGTCTACTCCGCACCGAGGAGTTGTAAAGAGTTCTGAGTACGCGGGTATTCTCGAACACCCTGGCAGTACGCAGAACAAATCCTAACATTCTCAGAGCATTACCACTGATCGTCTCTATGTGATCGTGAAATGTTAGGTTGCTTACAAATCTAACACCTAGATCTTTAACATTTGATGTTCTTGTCAGATTTTGATCGTTCATTTTGTAGCGAAAAAATAGAGTTTTTTGGGTCCTAGTGAAGGATGTTACCGAACACTTGGAAACATTAAACAACAGTTTATTTCGTCTTCCCCATTCACATATATTTGATATATCTGCTTGGAGAAGACGAAAATCGTCCAAAGTTGATACCTTTAAGAAAAGCTTTAAGTCATCCGCAAATAACAGAAAGCGCGAGTTTATGATTACATTTTTTATATTATTAATAAAAATCGAAAACAACAATGGACCCAGGTTAGATCCTTGTGGGACACCCGAGAAGGTAAAGAAGCACTCTGACGCGAATATGCCGTAGGAGACGTATTGGTTCCTATTTTGGAGGTAGCTCGACATTAATTTTAGCATACCATCCGAGAAACCAATCTCATACAACCTTTTCAATAAGACATCATGGTTGACTGTATCAAAGGCTTTGGCGAAGTCATTATATGAACAGTCTACCTGATGTCCCGCGTCCAGAGCTTCCGTGACGTAATTTGTGAAGACCATCAGATTTGTCTCAACCGAGCGGCCTTTCCTAAATCCATGTTGTTCATCAATTATAAATGGCTCTACTCGGGAAGCGACGGTTCTACTTATTATGATTTCAAATACCTTAGCTGGGGCAGAGAGAACAGCTACAGGTCTATAATTTTCTACGGACGACTTAGAGCCACTCTTATGTATGGGAGTAACTTTTGAAGTCTTCCATGTTTCCGGGAAGATCCCTGTATTAATGGAAAGATTATACAAAAACAAAGTGGTTTTTTTATCAGTTCCACACAACCTTTTAAGAGAAATGTTGGAATGAAATCTGGACCAAGAGAATGAGTATTATTTAATTTTTTTATAGTGTCGGACACATCCTTCTCACTGATATTTTGAACATCAATAGACTGTGCACCGATCGGAGAACATTGCCTAGCAATGTTAATATCCATAAGCGGAGGTTCACTACTATACACTGTTTTAAAATGACCTGCAAACGCCTCAGCAATATCTGCACCCCGTACCATTTTTTCGCCCCATGTCATGGAGTTAACATTCCCGCCATCCGCCTTTTGTGACTTTATGTAGTCCCAGAAAGTATTAGGATCTTGAATAATGTTATTTTCCATGCTGGAAATGAACTCCCGGTATGCTAATCGAATGTTACGTCTTACGATGGATCTGTAACGTCCAAACATCTCATAATCACCGTGACGACCAGAAGCTTTCCATTTTTTATGATAGAAATGCTTAGTCCGTATGTCTCCAATAATATCCCTAGAAAACCACCTTGGATATCGCCTTCCACCAGTAGCCTGAGATTTTCTAGGGAAGCAAGTATCAAGTACACCTTCGATAGTACAATAAAAATAATGTACCGCCTCATTCACATCAGATATGCTATACATTTCTCCCCAGTCGATACCGTCCATTAGAAAGTACAGTCGGTCGAAGTCACCATTATCAAAGTTCCAGCCCCTTCGACGAACCGTACCTTCGCCGGGAACTCTGGATCGACGGGGACGATCTGCAATCGGATTATAACAAAACTCAAGTGCGGGGTGGTAATTATCTTCTCTCGTAAGAGGTGATAATGACCGAGATACGTCAATCGCTCTTTTACAAAATATTAAATCCAAAGTTCTATTTCTGGAGTTCAAAATATCATTATATTGTGAGAGACCTAATACGGAGCAAAAAAAATTGAGGTCAGCTTCTACATTTGAAATGTTCCGCGCTGACTGCAGATTAAAGTCTCCTAATATAATGAGGTTTTTATCCTGAAGTAGTTCTAGACTGGACAACATCTTATCGAAGAACATCTGATATATATCCACTATATTATATTACAAATACACTATATTAAAAGATGATATAAGAAAGATTGTTTCTTACAATCGTATTAATTTCTAAACATAAACATCCACAGCGTCCGGATAAAATATCATGGCTAAACTTGTCATGACCGCGTTCGGCGTTACCGCGTATTCAATTCTTCCCATCTTGACATATGACGGATAACAATTTACATCTTTCTCCCTCCCTCTATATCTATCTCATATAGAAACTTACAGAAACAAACACCGATGTAAAGCTATGTCTCGTTTATTTTTAATTTTTATTATCGTCTATTAAGTGTTGGGATATGGATCTTAAAGATCCAGATATTGTTATTTTCAGAATCGGGCCGAATATGAGTTATTAAATTTCTACTATAGTTTCGAGAGGAGCAGTCCCTCTCATCATCAGGTATGATGTGTGTGTGACTTTGTCTATTTAATAGTTAATTAATAAGTCACTAATTAATTTCAAGTATTTTCGTTTGCCAATGTGTATGCCTTTATGTTAAGGTATGTCTGAAATACTGTTAATGGTTGTTTAAGGTCCGTAGTTATCGCGCAAAATTCCCCAAATTCAGCAATATTACATTCCGAGTCTACTAAGCTATTCACTCACGCGCGTCACGCGGTATATACTATTCTTTACAGTTGGTTGTAAGTGTGTCCTAATCGTAATTTAAATAGGTCTGTACTTTGAATGGCACCGCTAATGTTGTGGCCGAGCTGGAACAACCGGCGGTTAGTTAAGATAAACGACTCCGGGGCTTATTGTCTTATTTTTACCGAGGAAAGCGGGAGACGGGGGCAGACGGGGCGGTCCTGCGAAAGAATGTCCCCCCCCCCCACCCCGCGAGGGCGGCGCGCTTTCGGGAAATTAACGGACGGGAAAATGGATACTGTTCCGGTAAGCAAATTGGCCCATGATTGAAAAACTAATTGAACAATAAGGATGGTAATGTCCGGCCTTTCGCAAACGGTATATTAATTTCAACAATGATTTTTAAAAATGTGTTGTACTTGAATAGAATTGTGCCGTGCATTCATCCCAAATGATAATAATTTCGCTATGTCACCGTCCGTCGTAACTTCTTTATAGTATAAAAAAATTCTTTTTTCGTTCTTTTTTTAATATCTTTTTTTCTTGTTTTATATAAATAATCTTTTATAATTAAATAAATACTTATTCTTAAGGCACCGATATGTAAAAGTTCCGTCATTTTTGACGGGTTACAGCTAATATTTATCATAATTATTTAATGAAAGTAATAATTCAATACAAGAATTTTACAATACAATAAAAATAACATTAAAAATGGCTAGAGTTTACCCAATTAGTTCAATGTTCAATATTTTATCTGTTTTTCAAATCATCTTCTTTGAGTAAGCAACCAATGTATTTATATTTTTTTTAAATATAAATACATTGGTTGCTTACTCGATCATCAGAAAATCCACTAGGATTAATTAAATTTCATTTCAGTTCAATAGTAGTAAAACTATAGAGCCTTAATTATTTATAAAAAATTTAATTATCATAAAAATATATGAAAATAGCTCGGTTGATTCTAGATTCATTTGGACCCTTCGAGAAGTTTCGATAATGCGCAATTAAACCCTCGTGACAATGTGTCCGCCCATAATTATCCGCCGTGTTTTTGAGTTCTGTAGTAGTTTTGATATGTTATTATTCAAATAATATTGATAGTATTGTTCGTGTGTTTTTCATAATTCTAGCAACTCTTATATGTGGTTTTTAAAAGCAAAGGCAGCAATGAATGTAGTCATCGAGGATTACTAATATATTAGGTACCGAAATCGAATTTTGTAGGAAATATAGCCTATACGTTTATAGAAAACATGATTTCGGAATGTACAGATACGTAAAATCTAGAATTCAGTACTTTTTAAATTAGTAATCCTCGGTGACTGCATTTAAACATTTTTCATTATAAAAAATAATTAAAAAATAAAAAGATAATCGACATGTTGACATTTCTCGAAAAACGTTATTTTAAGCTTGCGCTATTAGATATATGTATGTAGCTCTACCAATGTCTGGTCCGTCTCATCTGTAAAGTCCACGAGATAAATGATCATCCTTCGATTGGCTTAATGTCATCTCCTCTCTTAGAGCTCTTAGCTAAATTCAATCACTGAAATGATCCTTTCATCCCGCCCCCGCGCTTTGATACGTCGGTCAGTGAGGGGAAGTGATTTAAGGGATGAAAAGGCTTCTATAGCCCAGCCTTGATCCATCTACTACCTTTGAATATTGTTATTTAATCTCCTCCTATACAACTCATGTACACATTTTAAATACATTTAGCTACTCTCGTCTATGTGCTTCAATCTTACAATGTACTTCGTCTTATTTCTGATTTTGAAGATTAACGCTGTATCATGGGAAAAATTTACATATAATATTGTACATGTACACTGATGAAGGGGCCATGGGCCCTGAAACATGTTGATATTTTTCAATACATAAGTGATAAAAACAAAGTTAATTTTTACACCCTTTATATTAACTCGTGGCGTCTGCTTGTCTTCTTGTCTGACGAAAAAAGTTTGGATCCATTTTAAACCCCTTTCCCGTGATCCAATC
This sequence comes from Agrypnia vestita, assembly GCA_016648135.1. Classification (NCBI taxonomy): domain Eukaryota; kingdom Metazoa; phylum Arthropoda; class Insecta; order Trichoptera; family Phryganeidae; genus Agrypnia; species Agrypnia vestita. The sequence continues at coordinate 17,227 of JADDOH010004412.1, forward strand.
GAGCTGAAACTTTGCAAGCAGACTTGTGGCGACGATCAAGAAGATCTATCAAAATTTCGTTAAAAAAAATTAATAAATTTTTGGATATTTCAAATTTTGAATGGTTTTTTCATACAACTTATTAAATTGTATGAAAATATTTCAACGCGTCTGATTGACGCGAAACATGATTATAGTATAATTTTGGATTTTTAGAAATTTTTTATTACTCCCTTTCGAAGCGTCGTCCGACCGAAGCCCAACGCGTAGGTTAACCGAAAAAATGTTTCAACTAGTAAATGAGAAAGGGAGTATAATAAAAACTTTGTTTTTATGGGTTACTTTTTTTATTAATTGTGTAAAAAATATATTTTATTTTTTTGCTCTCACAAAATAATCGCGTGACCTTTGACTAAAACCAACACAAGGCAGAAGAGCCCAATAAGCCGTGAAAACTTCCAATTGCGAACATATATTTATTTATGCCATTAGGGCATTTCAGCCCTTATAGACGTTGTCGAATTTAACTGATTTTACCCCGCAATAACGATAAAACTACTGCAGGCAGTGTCCTGACTTCGAAAAGTCTTTTGTTTAGAAAACGTCCCCTAGCAAAAACCCACTAATAAATAATGTTCGGAACCTCCCCACGTGTGTAGGGGGCGTAGGATGATAGCGGGTTAAGTTTATTACTTCGATTCGACAGTGTGAATTATCGCCTTCAATACATTATACTAATGTTTTTTCTATAAAGGGTGTTTACGATCGGTTTTCATTTTGTCAATGCTCTTGTTAATATATGTTTTTTTAACCGCTATTATTTATCGCGTATTGTTATTTTTATTGGTCCCTAATCCTTTCATTTTCTTTTTTTCTTTTGACCATTCACAGGTCATTTACATGATTGATTTCCTTTATTTGTGAAATTTCCGAATGTCTAATTGGTTCTACAACCATTCCTGCTTCTGGAGTAGAGTTTTACCTCTGCTGTTGATTATGAGCTCTTGAAGATATAGAGGCGCCGTGATAAATGTCGCTTTGAATACAATGTAGATATACATCAGTCTTGTCTTTGGAGACGTTCTCTCCCCATCTTAGCTTTGGTCTTCCTAATGTCCTGTATATATTAGTCTCGTGTTCAGCAATGACTTCGGCGATTTCTATTCGTTCACCCTCTCCCTACGGTTCAATCACCAAATATTTTAATAATCCTTGAAACGCTTGTGTCATTAGACATCGTATAGAGCTTTTGGAGGGTTTGATAAAGTTACCGCTTTTTTAAATTAAAGATCACACATTTGGTAGTATGATGCAAAGATTCCCACTCTACCTAACAACGAAATCTTCCGCTATTCGTAGAATGTGTCGCGTAACGTGTGGCAAGCTTACAAGATGTTTACTAGGTCTAGTATGTTCTTCTTCTTCTTCTTCATCAGCCTTTGTCTCTCCACTGCTGGATATAGGCCTCTTCCTTCTCTTTCCATACTTTCTTGTTGTTTGCTAATTTTAGCCATTTCTTTCCCCCCACAGCGGCTATATCATCGGCCCATCTCTTTTGAGGTCTTCCGATGCCTCTTTTATTCTCCCAAGGTCTCCACTTCAGAACTCTGAGAGGCCATCTTGTAGCATCCTGCCTTACAACATGTCCTGCCCATTGCTATTTTAGCTTCGATATCTATTCTAGTCTATTATACTGAATTTATTGCTTAATTGTGATTACAGTTAAAATTCACTTACAGACTACAGGCCCTACAGGCCCATGGTCGTCATAAACTCATTGTTGTAGCGTCTGCGTCAAAATTCTTTTTCTAAGAGTGGCCTAAACATCCTCTCAAAAAAGTCTAATGCATGCTTATTCTTCTTTGTCATCCGTATCACCGGTATGCTAATAGCATACAATTTTGGTTTTTCTAAGCTTTAATTTATTTTGGGATTTATTTAAATTTTGAGGGTAGAAATAACATAGATTCGCACTTATTAAACAGACAATTTTATGGAGAAGCAACAACACGATTCAGTTTCTACATTTTCATGTAAATGGAGGCAATTCTCAAGTGAATTGTTTCGCGATTTATTTACACTGTCACGGAATGGCAAGCAGAAGGAATTAAGCACTGTCCGAATCTCTTGTAATATCACTTTGGAAGAACACTATGGAAGCTCTAGATTAATCTACAACCTTCGAGACACGTCTAGGAATCAGTAGAACTGCCCAGAAGTGACCGCAACCTTTTAAACACTAGAATAATTTTGATGTTCGATAAAAACAACGTCTGCAGGTATAAATAGCGGAACTATGCCGTGGCGGAGTTGAGTCGTGTTTTGACAGTTCGTTCGGTGCGAAGTCGGCCGCGAGGCAACGGCCATCGAGCGGCGAAATAAACCAGTGCGACTTATATGTGCGAGAATTGAATATTTTACGAGCGATATGTAAGAACTGTATACCAAACAATTTGTGTATGGTTATTTAAATCTTTTCTCTTCCTGTTCCTGTCACTTTTTCAGCTGAATCATCTGTTTTACTAAATGGAATATACTATTATAAACTTATTCAATCTTGTGTTGTTATTGCTATAACCCATCACGATAAATAAATTTTAACCAGCTATAATAAAATGTTCAAATACGAGTGATATATTGCAAAATAGTACTACTAAAGAAAAGCGTTGAGTTTAATTTGTGTTGATTGACTTTGTACTTTGAATAATTAATTAATCGTCAATTAATAAATCGCTTATCCCCTTACAGTGTTTTCATTTGCTTCCCGCAGCCACGACCACGTGACAATACGTTTTTTTTTATTGACCTCACTTGACACCCTATTCCTCTCGTCCTGAATTATTGCGAGTCGAGACTGCGGAACAATGGAGCGAAAAGTATCGGAACTGTACGGCAAGCGATCAAACTCGACCAGAAAAATAATGTATCGCTTCCAATAGCGGATAAAACATCGCGCGGCGGGCAGTAATTCCCCGGTTCTCGTATGTAGTAGCGAAGGGAAAAACTACATTTCAAAATGAAGACTACAACATACACACGTTCACCAGTTTGAAGACTACAAAGTGTACACTACAATTGTAGTAAAAACTACTTGAAGTGAAGTAATTGTAGTACTACGAAATGAAGTGAAGTAATGAAGTAATTGAAGTGAAGTAAATGAAGTGAAGTATTTTTTTCCCAAATAACATTTGGCGAGCTAAAAAAAGGTCGCCAGCCAGATTTCTTCATTCGATTCCAAAAAATTTTCAAACCATGGGGGGGGGGGTTGTTACAGTTTCCAGAGATTTCTTCGTTTAGCTACATCAACTTCCCAAAAATTTCTTCATAGCTCCCAAAATTTTTCAAACCATGGGGGGGGGTTGTTACAGTTTCCAGAGATTTCTTCATATATCTACATCAACTTTCCAAAAATTTCACATAAAAAATGCACTTTTTCGATAACTTTGAAGTGTATGTACTTTGTAGTGTTCGCTTTGAAATGAAGTGTACTATTTGAAGTTTATACTTTCAATAACTTTGGTGTTTGTAGTGTGCACTACACATCAAAGTGTGCACTTCAATGTAGTGTAGTACTACATTGTAGTAGTGAGTACAGAGCGGACCCATCACTAGTATGTAGACATTCTGTGAACGATCTTTATGATTCAATTCACTCCCGTCATGTTTATGGGATCCCAGGAAACGTGCGCGGATCGACCGAAACTGCCTGGGAAGCGAAAAATATTCGGCATACCGACGGCTTTTTTGTGGTCAAGGTATACAGGGTTATTTGTAAAACATTAATAACCTCGCAGGACTACACTCCTGCCTTGATTATGAGTCGAAAATGTTCAAGCTATCATGACCTAATATTAATAGTTACGGAGATATGTGACATCAAAGTTTGAATTTTTTTCTCAATATTTCTGACTTATTTTTTTTATAACGTTGGACTGTCATTACAGTAACTAATATCAATTACGAAAAATTCATTTGTTTCAATTCAAGTTAAATAAAATGATTAAAATCCTGAAAAAATTCCAATTGAAATTCGAAGGTTTTTATTTTTTTATTTGACTTGTATTAAAGGGAATGAATTTTTCATACTCAATATAAGTTACTGTAATGATAGTCCAACGTTTTACAAAAAGTAAGTCGGAAATATTGAAAAAGAAATGCAAAAACTTTGATGTCGCATATCTCCTTAACTATTGATATTAGGTCATAATAGCTTGAACATTTTCGACTCATAATCAAGACACAGGAGTCCTGTGAGGTTATTAATGTTTTCCAAATAACCCTGTATATTCTAATTATCTAATAATGACAGAAATTTCATAAATCTAGAATTGGATGTCGCCTGACAGCGCTGTATCCATTGTGGACACACAACGGATTCGCATTTTTTTTTCTTTATCATAAAATTAGTAGGTATGGAAATCTTTGGCTTTTTCAAGGCTTAGGACCTGCCATTGGCTTTTTTTCGTTTATTTACCCTCAAGCTCTGTAAATAAACATTCCAACAGTGAGGGTTAATGATTTGGGTTAAATAATAATATGTAATATGTCTCATGTCGTGGCTGCAGGAGTAATTTATGAAATGCTGGAATGTGATAACGGATTTATTGAATACCGATTAATTAATTAAACTAATTTACAAGGTCACTCATCTCTATTAAATGTAACGCTATTCCTTTTAAATTAAACTTTCGCAAATTTGTCACTCGTAAATAGACATTTTATATTTGTTTTAACACTTTATTCACTGTTCACTAGAATATTCCATCAATTTCCGCACTTATTACTATTCGCTTCGGTTTATCTCGCTACTTAAGAACTTTTTAGTATCGCTGTCGAATCTCCGCTCGCTTGGCATCACTGCTTCTTGCCGCTACCGTTCGCTTGGCCGGACTGTCCCGCTGCCCGGGGCTACCTTCGCTTTGTTATCGCCTGTCAACGCTTACGGATAACTCCCCGGTTACTCCCGCGTGTCGTATTTGTATGGCTAATGCTGTTATCCAGACGTGTCCAGTGTTTACCAGAAAGTACTCGTACTTTCCAGCTTTTGTTGGAAAGTTGCAGACGTCACTCGAAAGTCGGAGGTTATTCCAGATCCTTCCGTAGTATTGTGCCAACTTCAAACAACTGTCACTTTGACAGAAGTGCGTGATTCTTTTTTTTAGCCTCGTTACAGTATGTAACGCCATAAACGCAAATTTTAATAGCCAAGAGGCCCCATGACTTTAGCTTAACACACCAAAATGTATTTTTTACATCATGTAAATCGTTTATCAATTCGATGAGCGAAACAATTGGTAGGTAATCGCGCTAACATTCTGTCATCCCCATCTAAATCTTCCTCTCCCCCTGAAAATTATCGCTACTCCTATGGCCGACATAATTAGTGTTACTGCCGTCTCTCGTGTCGGCCGGTCATCAGAACTACCTCCTCCGCCACCCGAGCACTCCTCCCTCGCGTCCTTGAGACCAGCGTGGGCGCACACCCACCCCTACTCGTCCGTACACTCCCACTTATAGCTTAAAGCCATGTATTCACTAGGGGACAAATTATCTCTCAACATCACGCGCGGCATAGAGTCTACGCGCACAACATAGCGGGGCATTTCTACGTGCCGCGGAAACGTTGCCATGCGCACGGTACTCGAGCGAGCTCACGGGGACATCGGGCTGCGCGTCAGTATCACGTGGTATGTTTACAAGTGAATGCGCGTGCGCTGTATCTGTCAACTGACATTAATGTGGGGAAATTAAATTATTGTTCTCCAACTCATCGCCATACAATTTTGTGGGACATTTCAAACCGTGAATATAAAAATAAAATGATGTGAGGGCCAACAGCGTTCCTTAATATTGTCTTGCTTGGCTACGGAAGGCCCGATTATTTGTAATAAATTGTGAAAACCAGTTGTTGTCATTCGAGTGAAATTGACCAAAAATCTGTTAGACATTCGAAGATCGCTTAGAATATCTATCCTTCTTTCTCTTTGCAGTAAATAATTTCGCACCTACCACATTTTCTCCTCTTACGTTTCGATAAACTCGTTAAAATAAATAGATACGCAGCTGTCATCCTAACCTCATCGGGCGGCTAGTGTAAATAGATACTCAGCTGTCATCGGGCGACATTTCCGCGACAAGTGATATGCGAGTCCCGGTGTGTACACGTCAAATGACCGCGTCATTGTCCCCGAAACATGAGCGTAGATGTGGAAGCGACATGCCGCGCAGAATGTTTCGCGATTTGTCCCCTAGTGAATACACGGCTTTAGCTGTGTATCCGAAAGAAGTTAAGGGAAGGTTTTTCATTGGACGGCTATCGTTTTGCATGAACTAGAGTGAAATATATTCCTAGCTTACTAACTCTCCACTGTTAATGCTGTCTCATTTGAATATGAATTCATATTGGATTCAATGATCCCTGTAATTTTTAAATAAAATCTTTACGCTGGGGGAGAAAAATAGTACCTTACCAGTGCCGAAAAATACCTCGAAGACGGTCCAATGAAAAAATTGAGAAATACGCTAGAATGGTGTAACTAGAGGACTACCTTCCTGTAATAGACTGTAGTTGTAGAAAAAACTGCAATGGATCGTAGCTCGCAATGATGGAGAGTATTTTACGAGTGTTAATCAGTGGTAGGCTATATAGTTAAGCTTGTGCATATACGTTTTGTTAGAGCAACAATGTCTCCACCCGACTTCGAAATTCGTGACAGGAGAGAAATGACTCGTAATACAAATCGATAGAGGAAAATTCTTGAGGAAGATAAGACCCACCAGGGTTTGTACAGCCGATAGCGATGGTGACAAGTATTAATAAGAAGATAGATAATATGTTATTTAATTTAACTGAAACATCTGATTCACTTTATCCTTTCTACTATTTTTTTTAACTTTAATGGATATTTGTTTAATAATATTTTTTCTAGTGTTTTGTTAAAATTCCTGTACAGCTATTTTTGCGTGCGCTGTGTTTGCAAACCGTATGCTCGCGCACACCTTGGAGGCGACATCGAATTGCCGTCATTAAAAATCGTATATCGCAACGTTCTTATATATAAAAAAATGTCATGAGTTCGCGGCGGTGGGAGACGAAATGAAACACTATAAACAATTTATGTTTTATTGAATACAGAAAGCCACTGGACTTAACTGTAACACTGTTTTGTAATTCGCACTAATCGTCTCTCGAGAATCTTCCACTCGTCTATGGAACACTATATTACGCCGTTTCTGTCGCACTGATTGCTGTTGAGAATATACACCACGCAAGTAGATAATCTGGTACTTTATTGTCGGCTGATATGATTCGCACTGTTTCGCCTGTCTTCGCTCGCCCGTTATCTGTGGCTTCGCCGAACGCCGAAACAAGAACTGTTTTGCCACGTGTATAGGGCGTATATTTATCCTCTCAATTTTCAGAAAGATTCTGACATATTTTTGTGTGTGCTATCGATTTCAAAATGATTGTAAAATCTAATAAATTTTTCGGAAAACCTTGGTTATGTGCGGTTCATCTTGATTTTAGCATTTCGTAGCAATATAGGTAAACCTATTGAGTCGCATTATTTGTGAATATACTGATGGAGGTTGTACATTCTGAATACCCGATGTCCTACTCTGAACGTGTAAAGAATAATATAGGGAATTCGATACAAAAAAATTAAAAAGTGTGCCCGACACAAAAATAAATTATAATAGGCGACAGTGGCAGTAATTTCCCAAGGGGTGTATCACCGTTGAGCAAAAATATACTTTTTATTTGTTTGAAGTGTTTGAATATGATAAAGGATAAAGCACATTGCGATGAAAGTGTTGAAAGACCTGGCGAGATACGATATAGCAGATTTATAGTATGATTTATATAAATATACTAATATAATATAAGAGTCAAAAGTGATACGTCAGGATGATCGAATAGTGAAGTTTTTTTTTAATGAACTACGCTTATCTTATAATTCGTTATAATTGACAAGAATATGCTGTGTATTAACCACTAATGTGTTGAAATATCAACATATTTCAGGGCCAATATCATCAGGATATAACGTATACTAAAATTTAAAAATTCGATATATATACATTAACATAATCCTTTATCTTCTCTCTAAAGTTTGTCTCAGAATTCCATTGTCAACGCGTTCTAAGGACAAATTCTTTTACGTTAAATATGCGAACAAATTACTACATACACTCATACTGCCTAGACAAACTACACTGTACTCAGTATAGTTGGATTGGGGACGTATCCCATGACAGCTTGACTATTTTAAAGAGAAACATGCTGTCGTTTCTGAGACAGTGATAGTTTCCATATTAGGTACTTGTAAAGTCTGCTAATATTCCACACTTTTACTCATAGGTAGGTACTTTGACTCTCTTTTGAATTTTTTACATCACACAGTATTTTATCCAATTAATTTCCTGTGTATACTTTTTTATTTACATGATTGTTTCTTTTTACAATTTACTTACTATTTTAAAATGTATTTATTTTAATTTATGATTATGTTGACTGCGTGCTTGTGTAGGATGTCTTTTTACTCCCTTTCTTTTCACTCGAAGCGTCTGCTTGTCTGCCGAAAAAACATTGGATCGATTTTTAACCCTTTTCCCGTGATCCAATCGAGCTGAATCTTTGAAGGCAGACTCGTGGCGACGATAAAAATTATCTCACAAATTTTCGTTTAAATTTTTTTAATAATTATAGTATAATTTTGGATTTTTCGAAATTTTAACTATTTATATATTGTTTAATTTTCGAGCCCTTCGCGTGGAGTAGGCGCGAAACCTGTTTCAATGAGAAAGGGAGTATAATTGGTTTTTATGGGTTAGTTTTTTTACTAATTTTTTCAATGGTGCTATGCACCGTATGCATACACAATTTAACAAATAAACATCAATTAGTCTTGTTTCCTTATCAGAGTTTCTCTTTCTATTTCTTCTTGTGACGCCCATACCCCTCTGCGTTACCCGAAGTTTACATAATTCTTGAACAATATATATTTAATACAGTACAAATTTATCTTTTCTCGAAATCTTTTCTAAGCACAGTGATTTCTTCACGCGTTAACCGACTCGAACTCTACATTTGTATCATTTTATGCTTTCTTTGTTACAGCACAATCGTAATGGCGACCTTATTTTAGCAACGGCTTATCTTAATAGCTTTCGAATAACAACTTTGTTCGGTAAAAAAGTTGTGTATTCAAATGCCGCCCTTTACTTTTGCGACATTTTAATTCCACGCGTATTTTTCATGATAATGTAACGGGTTTGCTATTCTACTTAACATTTACTTTAGTTATTATTAACTCCTTTTTTATTAAATCTACTTTATTTTTAGACACCGTCGCGACGTAGTCCCACGAAGTGCTTAAGCTTTACTTCAATCATTACTACAATGTAGTATCATTGGGTGGGGAGGATCATATAAAACTTCATTAAGTCCAAAAAGCACAGTTAAAATTATGTAAAAAAAAACAGAACCCTCCCTACAAATCGATTATGCCAATAATTTTGTGCCAACTGTTATGGTATATCATTAGTACGAAACTTTAAAGAAAAATATATAATTGAATCTGTAATTTTCAGGTCTACAAGATCATAGCTAAATTAAAAATTGTCTTCGACACTATATTGCGAGGGCAAAAGGTAGTTAACGACATTCGAACGTGTATAACAATAATAGACTGAGAGCCACTAGACTCACGTTATAGTATCAAACATGAAATATTTTCTGTACATGTACACTATAGTAGGTAAGGAGGTTTGGATATTATGACATTTGTATTAGAGGGATTTTGGCAGACAACAGGTAATACAGGTACTAAAAAATGAGCCATTTAAACGTTAAAATAACATACTAGATTTTTTAATATGCTTAAGGGGACTACTATACACTAATATTAATAATTGTCAGGCGCTTTTCGCAGGTCATTTCTCCCGCCAGACGCTTGGCAGCTCTATAAATAATCATGTCTTTTACGTTATAGTAATCTGTATTTTGTATATTTAACTTCTTAACAATATTACCTGATACCTTATATTTTATTGTTTTACTTATACATATTTTGTACCTGTATTACCTGTTATCTGCCGAAATCCCCCGAACTCAAATGTCGTAATATCCAAACCTTCTTACCTACTATAGTGTACATCTACAGAAAATATTTCAGGTTTGATACTATAACCTAAGTCTGGCGGTCGTTAACTCCTACTTCAAGTAGTCAAAGTGTCAAAGAGTTCGGCGCCGTTGCACTTGTAGGAGTAGAATAGGTGGTCTAGCTGCCTATAGAGTATTCAGAGTACAGTACACCATAACCAATCACAGGAACATGTCAGCCCTGATGATGGATCCTGCAGCTGGCCAGATAGGTCGTCCCAGAATATCCTAGAAATTCTGGCTGGTCGTGAAAATCTGAGAATGTTTTTATAACAGATCGTTTCAAAATCATGAAATCATTTCACAAATTTGAATCTACAGCAGATGAAGATGTGATTAGGGTATGCAATCCCGAGTCGGGATAGCCCTTTCGGGATCCCTCGAGATTAGAATTTCCAATCCCGCAGGATCCCTAGGGATCGGGATCCCGAATACTTTTGTGGTTTTTTTTGTTTACAGAGCTTAATAGCAATTAACGACAACGCCTTGCATTTTTATATCAGCATATTTAATAAAATATTCATTATTAATCATCGCTTTCAAGTTTTTGTAGCCGTTTTTACAAGCATCAATCAGTCAATGTAGTAGAGTTAGTAGTAGTTTTTGTTACCATATGAGGTTGATAAAATACAGCAAATATTATTCAAAGCTATTTTCATTATTTGAATGTGACATGAACATTAGTTTTAAGACTTACTGATAATTCAATGTTTATTCAATATTACCAATGTATACAATGTTTACAGTGTTTATAAAATTAATTAAGCTTTTTTCATTATCGCTGAGAGTCTTGACAGCAATTAAACACTAAATTGATTTGACGCCCTGCCTGCTACACTAGTAATTTACTGTATTATAGCAGACAGTGCTCTTCCAGTAGTATATTTTTCAAGAATATTTATTATTTATATAACATTTGTGAATCAATCTTATTGCCAATTAAAAATAAATAACAGTAATAATTAAATGTTTACAATTTAACAATGGTGTTAATTTTATTATGGACAAAGAAAAAAAATTATCTGAATAGGATATTTAATAAAATAAAACACTAAAAGCTCTATAGACCTATACACAATTAAACATACAAAACATAAAAAATGTTGATCAATCCCGATAATCCCGATAATCTCGTCCGATTTTTCGGTTCGGGATTGATCTCGTAAAACGCCTCGAGATCTCGCGGGTTCGGGATTGCGTTCCCCAGATGTGATAAATTACAGATACATTTTCTTTTAAACGCCTGTCCGCTCTACGTTGGCGGGCTTGAAGGTGGTTTATTTATTTAGTCCTGTTGTGATTGTGTGTCCGCGTCATACGTCAGCAATTTTGAAGGGTCTGGAGTAGCGCCTCCTTCCGAGCTCCGGGTCGCGCGAGAGTGGCTGACCCGTCGTCACAACCCTTCCCGGGCACAATGGGGATGCTGCTTTGACGTCGGTTCCAATCTGCTCCGCGTCAATGTACGCTCTCGCCGATAGATATGTTGGGAAAATATCCGAAGAAAATCTCTCCCGACGACAGATTCCTCAAATTCGGTCGGTGACACGCGTCAGCGGGTGTGTTTTGCGTCACCCTTGCTGTGTACTGTTTGCTTTATTTTAATAAAACGTTTAAAATTAATAAAAACTAGCTGTGTAACCCTTCAAAAATGACGGTACTTTTACATGCCGGTTCCCAAAGAATAAGTATTTATATATTTATAAAAAAAAGAAAAGGAAAAGAATAAGGAAAAATTATGCTATAAAGAAGTTGTGGACGTTACGTTACGACAGACGGACGGACAGACACTGAAATTATTATAATTGGGATATTATCGAATACACATAATAGCGAAGAACGAGATACCTGCAGACCTCCAGGAAGACCACCGAAACGATGGAGGGACAGCTGGTCAACCATGTCCCAGGAGCAGCGGCGAGAAACAACAGGACACAGTCCTAACATAAGCAGAAGAAGAAGAAAATAATGTTGATGGAAAAAATGTTCACACAAGTCACGAGATTTCAAAACGATTGGAACTGCAAATAATTGAGGATTTCCGAACTTCAATTATTTTTGAATATTTAGAAAACCCTGGAATTCTCTCAAATTCGTGACTGTATGCGAGAATATTCCAGAAATGAGTAGTTTATATAACAACGACGCAATCACATGTCAATTCGGTCGAATTTGAAAGCCAGTGAAAACCCAGAATATGCGAAACGGGAAAATAGATTAGCGATAGACTAACAGAACGAATAAAGAGTACCTACCTGACGATTAGCGCGAATGACGAAATAGGGCTCCAGTTATGTTTTTGTTCAGTGACTTTGTATAATTATTAAAAGTTTAATTGATTAATTAGTAAAAGTTTAATTGATTAATTTTTGATTTTAAGTGATTCATTTGAAACCTACCGCCGCGAATCCGTGAAATTTCTTATAATATTTATATAAATATTTCAAACAACTAATTATCTCCTTAAATACAATCACTGTCCTTTTATATTCTGTTATAAAATCCTTTCCGGTACTGGTAGCAATATAGGTTATTTTTTTTATAGCGAAGTATTTAAAATTTTTGGAAACCAGGGATAAGGTTAGTTAACGAAGAACCATCTACCAGATAAAACGTTCCAGGAAGTTTAATTGAAGTCATATATGAACTAGTGCATTAGTATTTCCATTGAAATCTATTTAAAAAAATATTATCATGTGCCTTTAGTGTCTAAAAAAATATTTTTTTTTGTCAATAAGTAAATTGAAATTGAAAGTGTCTCACCGCAAAGTTATCGCTTCAAAGATTAAAAATAAATTAATCATTTTTATAAATGAAATCTGTTGAAATTACCTCGCAATCTCCTCAATACTGTTCCTTTTACCGACCGACTCTAATTATGAGGGAGAAGTATTTTTGTATTTCCCTTTTGGCGAAGGTTTATAAAGGAATAAAATATCATTTCCCGGGAAAAAATCCTTCAAGGACCGGCGTTTATTTTTCTCACAAATTTAATGCGGAGGCGACGAACTTTATTTATCAAACCCTATAACAGGTTTTTAATTATTTTTTAATTTTGGTCGAGTATTTTTTTCTCGTTATACGTTTCATTCTGCTCCGGTCCTGCTTTAGGCCTTCAATAACAATAAATTAATCTCTCGCAAGTTAAATGGAGGAATTTTTCCATTTCGGAAACCAAATTAATTTCACTTTCTAAGCATTAGTCGAGTAATTCTTTTAAATTAACATTTATTTTTCTCCGAAATGTGAGTAGGTGCGTATCATTTGTAACGCCGCGTTTTCCCGAAATTTGATACTTAAAAAATGATTGAATATAATTTTTTTTTCCTTTGTTTATTCCTGGAAGAATTTTTTTACCTTACTTTGCTGTAAATATGGTTTTACATGACAATTTACATGTATAACTAAAATATTTTTTAATTTCCAAAAACTAAAATGCTTTATATAAACCACACTGATTATCCTTACCGTAGAACGGTTGCGATATTACGTACTGTATTTAAAAATATTGATTATATTATTTGTTTATATCTACTTCTTTTATATGAGTAATTCCACCAACATGTTTCACAAAAACATCGTCAGGATGTTGTATAACTGTCAAAATATCGGAATGAAATGTATTTTGTTTCTTGTTTTTTTAAATTATTTGAAAAATTATTTTCTAACTAACTAACTAACTTACCACAGGAAGGCCAAAATTAAGATGGAGTGACAACGTCCTCAAAGATATCTCAGCCTTAGAGCTTCGAAACTGGAGACAGCTGGAACTAGACCGAGATGAGTGGAGGAAAATAATTGAGGAGGCCAAGACCTACCAAGGGTTGTAGTGCCAAGAATGATGATGAACTAACGTTTACCATCACGCCGTTTCCCCGTGGGGGTAGGCAGGGAGGATAGAGCGTCACACTCTTCTGTCCTGGCATACAACTCTCGCCTCATCCACATTCGTACATCTTCGCATGCAAGTTCGCCTTTTGTTGAGGCTTCTAAAATTATTTTAAAAATATTATTACCGAAGTTCTTGATTACTCTAAATTTTTTTAGAATTGGGCTAGTAGTTAAATTTAATTGATTATTAATAATATTTTATTTACTAGTACATGCTTTACTAATTTCTAATGATTCTAAATTATTCAATTTCAGACCAAAATTATTTATGTGTAAAATAGAAAGTCCTAAATTTTTATCAAAACCGTACTGTATTCATTAAGATGGACGTAGATTGGAGTGTGATGTGAACTTATTAAATAATGGATTATAAAATCTAAAGCCTCTATTGCTAGTATATTAAATGTCAAATTAATTATGTCATAAGAATATTCATGATAACAGTTTGATACTTCGTCTGTCGATGAGAGATTCTGTTTCTCTCGAAACTTAAGTAGCGAAAATATAAAATATATTTAGCTCATTAGAGGTAACAAGGTTAATATCATTTATAATAATCTGCCAGTGTTGCCTGTTGTTTGGTACCGATGACAAACTAGAGAAACTGTGGAAATGCTGATAAAATTCCGAAAGGTCTGGAAACTCGAAACTCTGTATAAAGGGCAACGTAACCGCTACGTAGACTGTCTATTGTGACGGTTCGACGATGTCAGAAGCCAGCAAATTGTGAACCCATGCAATGGACCATATATATACAAGCGATAGACAAGAGATGGAATTCTGGTACCAACACTGATGTATGGAAGCGAAGCCTGGAGCTGGCAGAAGAGGAACGAAAGTAGATTGAACGCAGTGGAGATGAGATCCCTCAGACGTAGGTGTGGCCAATCAATTTGTGATAGAGTAAAAATGCAGATATTAGGAACGAATGTAAAGCTGATCTCAGCCTAATTAATAGAATTAAAAAAGGATGAATGAGGAAAGAATGGTAAGAAAGATATATAATGCAAGTGTCGATGGCGCCAAAAAGAGAGGGTGACCGCGGAAGACGTGGCGTGACGAGATTTACCAGATACTGGAAGATGGTCCCGTTAGAAGGCGAGCTTACATGCGAAGATGCATGAATGTGGATGAGGCGAGAGTAGTATGTCAGGACAGAAGAGTGTGGCACTCTCTATCTATCCCCACGGGGAAACGGCGTGATAGTAAGTAAGTAAGTAGACAAGAGTATAGCGAAATAGAAAAGTACCTATCTACGTATTTGTGAAATCTCGAGTGACGAGTGTGAAATTAGTCGGAATTACATAATACAGTTCGTGTTCAGTGACTTTGATGATTAAATGAAAAGTTATAATGCCAGGCCCACAGGAGGTTTCATAAGCTGGCCCATAATTATCGGGATGGTTTCCTCGTTTCAATATGCGCCCTTTCGAGACCCGCCCGACGGCCGTATTCCAGGACCGGAATATTGTCAACACCCGGCTTTCTCCGTATTTTCGGTCGGGTGACTCGCCACCTTATAAATCCCTTCCCGCGTTACGTCATACTTCCGGTTCGCTGGTTTTTTGTTCCCTTATTCGATATTTTTCGTCCTCCCCCCCCTCCTCTCCCCGCCCGCTCCCGCTCTAATAAAAAAGGGAAGATGTATCCGTGCAACGGGGAATAAATTTAAATATAGCGCGCGGCATCGGATTTTTGAGATTCTCGCCGTGTTCCTTTGCTGGCTTTATTTTACGCCGGCCATGCAGAAAGGGATGAGTTTTGTGCAAAAATGTATTTTCTTTTAATACACTTACACTTTTCGCGAATTTTTTTTTAAAATTCGTAAATAAACATTTTTGGCTCGGACCAATGTTTATTTATTTATTCAATACAATGCCTACATTCTTCAAGTTTATTTTAGGTTTAATTTTATTATGCTGTCTCGCTAGAAAACTATGTCTGTCTCCTTTACCACAGACATCGGGCCTAGCTAAAGAGACAGGGATCACCTTTGATGTTATAACACACATTATTAAGAATTAAAATACTGAATGTAAACATGTAGCTATTCAATGTATGTTGTATTAATAATCAACGTTTAATTATAATACAAATATCTATGCTAATTATGTTAAATTAAATAAATAAATTAAACAAACATAAATAAAATGTCTTCTTCTTCAAACACAGCAATTATTTTGTGGTGACATCATAATTATAATTTATAGAAATTAACTTTGTATACACCACTTTTTTATTGAAAAAAAATTCAACATGTTTCAAAGCCAATGGCTTCTTCATCAGGATGACAAATGTACAAAATTAAATTTAAAAATCGAAGCATAGATAGTCAAAATATTAAAAAGTTATATATGGAAAATGACTAATAATAAAGTAAAGTAACTACTTAACATTAAAATAAATTTAAAAGATAACTATTTGTTAAAATGACCTGGTTATTTATGATATTCAATTTACTATTAACACTTTTTCTTATTTCCAAAATTTCTAATTTATCAAACTGTGTTTCTGTATTTCTATGTAAAATTTGTAAACCCTTATTAATATCAAAAGAATGATCCATAGCCAAAATATGGTTAGAAAATTCTAAATAAAAATATAATAATCATATTTTTTTATTTTTTAAACATCGGTAGGCTTGATAATTTATTAATAATTGATTAAATTGTATATTTTGTGTCATTTTAACAAGATATCCGTATTTAAAATATATGGAACCTGATGAATCAATTTTAATATGGTATTTTTCCGTACAAAAATATGATAAAAAATGCAAGAAATAAATTAAATTTACTCACTTTGCTAGACGATCGCCTTAACAAGAATTTTTCCGAAATAAAATATTAAGCTCGCAATATTCACAATCCAATTATTGTTAATCGTGGTTAATATAAATAATTCAGATTTTAATGTATCGAAATATTCTATCAGATAAATATTTTATTTCGTATTTTTTGCAAATCGTGTTTTCGTAAACACATTTTTTGTGTTTTCAATGTGCTGACTGCGTTTCGACATTTTTGATAAATTCGCAACTTCCATAATTAAAATGTGCTCGTTCGCATCCCAGTAGGCAAGTAAAAATATTCTTACAAACAGATTTGTTGTTTCTGATGTAAGTTTAAAGAAGTCCATAATCACACAAATGGAAATAAAAACATTTGTTTTTTAGTTCTACATTTTAATTTTTACTCCCTTTCTTTTAACACGTAGCGTCTGCTTGTCTGCCGAAAAAACTTTGGATCGATTTTAACCCTTTTCCCGTGATCCAATCGAACTGAAACTTTGCAGGCAGACTCGTGGCGATGATAAAAATGATCTAACAAATTTTCGTTTAAAAAAATTAATTATACTGAATTAAAATTAATTATAATTATATAATATTCTGTAAGTTTTAAGGATAATAATATACATGGAATAGATTTTCCATATGAACTTAAAGCAAGAGGAATATGTTGATCTTCTCTTCTTCTTCATCAGCCTTCGTCTTTCCACTGCTGGATATAGGCCTCTTCCTTATTTTTCCATTCTTCCCTGTTGTTGGCTAATTGTAGCCATTTCTTTCCCCCACAACGACAATATCATCGGCCCATCTCTCTTGAGGTCTTCCGATGCCTCTTTTATTCTCCCAAGGTCTCCATTTCAGAACTCTGGGAGGCCATCTTGTAGTATCCTGTCTTGCAACGCGTCCTGCCCATTGCCATTTTAGCTTAGCTACGCGATCCATGATATCCACTACTCTAGTTCTGCGCCTAATTTCGTCTTTGATAGAATATCAAATTGGAAACAATACAAATGAGAAAGGGAGTATAATAAAAACTTGGTTGTTATAAGTTAGTTTTTTTTTCGTTTCTTCCGAATGTGGGCGCAGAAGTAATATTGTTGTATTGAAACACTTGTTGAACACTTTTGATACAACAATATCAATCATAACTCCTAACCATCAATATCCCCCCCCACTCCTGTCAGAACAAAATCGGTTCGGTAATGAGTATTGTTTTTTTTTCTCTTTCGCTCGGTTCGGGCTCACGCGGAAGCAACAGGCTGCTGAGACAATAGAGGTCGTGTCCTCGGAACATATGGACCGTGAAGCGAAGAAAACGTACGCAAAACGAAAAAACACACAAA
Organism: Agrypnia vestita; assembly: GCA_016648135.1. Classification (NCBI taxonomy): domain Eukaryota; kingdom Metazoa; phylum Arthropoda; class Insecta; order Trichoptera; family Phryganeidae; genus Agrypnia; species Agrypnia vestita. The sequence goes on from JADDOH010004412.1 coordinate 35,390, forward strand.
AAAGTCGAAAGCGTCAGTACGTGCGTGACCGTCTGATCCATTGCAATAATTGTACCCTTTTTGCGAACAGGATCGCTTGAGATGCTACGCCGTTTTCAAAACGTCGAGATTAAGATCGTTTTAATTTCGCTGCAAACAAAATTATTTCGCGTACGCGCGTGTGACTTGTGCAAAAAATCGGTGTTTTTTAGTTTTGTCCGCAACAAACGGTGCGGACTTTTTTACACCGTTGCGTTTGTTTTTCGCAGTGCTGAATATTGTATCGTGTCAGTGCGGATTTTGAGGGTCGACGAACATCTGTGTAATTCACAACGAGTTCAATGACGTTTTATACTGTTTTTTTATATATATATAAATATATATTGTGCAACATAGATTTTGAATTTGTGGTCATCATCATTTGACATCACGACCTGTCCCGGATCTATGAACGGGCGGCTTGATAAATACCCAAAAAAATTGATTTTTTTCTGGTGATGCAACGAATACGAATATTCGTATTCGCCGAATATCATCACGAATATGAAAAATAAACTATTTATAACTGAACGCAACACAAATTACGGTTTGGCTGTGCACCGTGTATCTAAAGACATTTCTATTATCGGGATTCCCCTTACGTTGAATGAATGGATTTGTTGAGTTCTCAAATTCTCTTTTCTATGAAACTCAAGCTGTCAATTGTTAGTTCTTTCTTGTTTTACAGCATAACATGAGTTCTTTCTTCTAGTTTTTTTGGGTTTTTAAAAAGGTTAGGTGCTCATTAAATGTATTTTTTGTTTTGTAATACGTATTGTTCGTTCCATTTTATTTCCCTTGTGTGTAAAAGTGTTAACTCTTATAAAATAATTTCAAATTAAATCTAATAATATGACCTCTCGTATGCGTGAAAAAGTAATATTTGAAAACATTTTGATAAGAAATCTGATATATTATTTTCGACCGCTGGGAATGTACAAACGGATAAAAGAAATCGCCTAACGCCTGAGAAATTACAAACATCGTGCTTTTTGAACACAAATTTGCCGGTGGTAATTTTTAAATCTCTTAGTTAAAAAAGAACAGTGGTGTATTATTTTATTACCTTGTTGAATTATTCGTATTCGTCGAATAATAGGTTTGATATTCGTATTCGTATTCGTGAAAGTAGTATTCGTTGCATCACTATTTTTTTCTGATGATTGACTAACGTTAGATACAAAAAAAATAGTAATCAAAATCGTTTATTTGTCGCATGAAACAGTATTCCATGGGGCCTTACCATGCGTAACTGACAAGGACTTCTCTTTAATAGTTTGTATTTTTGAAAAAATTAATATTTGTTTTCACCTCGGTAAGGACTCTGATCTTGTGCTTATATGTTGAGGTCAAATAGAATGCATAATGTAACGCATATATTAAATTACATAAAACTGAAATCTTATCAACAGCACATAGGAGCATCACAAAACTACCACAAAAATCTTGCTAAAGCAAAAATAGGACAATTGCGACTCACTTGCAATGGACTGAAACTACTTAACGTCTTTCCACAACATAGAAGACAAATGAATCTTCACAGATTTGAAAAAAAGTGAAAAACATATTAAGAAGTTCACAGACGTAATCAAACATCATAATTTCGTTGTTTGTCCGTCCGTCTGTCTGTCTTTCTCCCCGTAACTTCGTGTAACGTCTGTTATTTCATTCGAATTCACGGCTAAAAAATGAAATTAAACCTTGAACCCCGGGCCACCAAAGCCAAACCGGCCGTTCAACGCATGTTGCTACGGCTGCTTCTCCGTGGAGCGCCAGAAAGATGCTATAAATATATAGTATGGCTAAACCAAAGCGCGAACCAACGTGGTGTCATTTTTGAAGGGTTGCAGTTAGTAAACAAATAGCATGACCTATTTTTTCTCTTTTTTGCATTTTTACTTATATATTTTTTATATCTTAATGAAAATATAATATTTATAGACCCCTTGACTCTATCATCCCATATAGACTCCTTGAGTGATATAGTTTAAAAAAAACATATTTTCGGTACCTACATACTGTCCAATTTTTTTTCTACGCGTGACAACTTTACAAGGCATTCTCAGATGAAAGTGTGCCATTTAATCGTATTTTCGTCGTAGTTTCAACATAAATTATGATTTTAAACATATTTATTTTTCTTCTTCTAAAACAGCAAAATAATTTTGTGGCGGCATTATTAAAATAATTTATGAAAAAAAACTAACCCATAAAAATCAAGTTTTTACTATACTCCCTTTCTTTGTAAAATATAACAATAATTAAAGAAATAATTAAAACATATAACATAACACTCAACTTACAGGAATTTAAAATATTTCTAAAATGTCACATGTTTTGAGATGACAAGATTCAATTATCATCAATATCGTACCTTAAGAATTTCCAGCGCCAAATGATTTAGTCAGAATCAGATTTGAGTAATGTAGAATTCTTCAAAACTAAGCATAAATCTAAAAGAAATAAATGATTATTTGATTTCTTCCCAAAATACCCAATTTTGCTGTCATCTGTGAACCAATTGTTATAAATTTTCGAAATTCGTAGTTATGTACCTATTATACCGACGGAGTAATTCAAATTTTAAATATTCCGTGGCGTCGTCGTTAGGCCGCTGATGATAGTCCTGACGAAGGGGCCATGGACTCTGAAACATGTTGATATTTTCAATACAAAAGTGGTAAAAACTAAGTTTATTTTCATTAATGAAATTTATTTTTGGTCATTATTGACGGACCATTTCCATGTATTTAACAAAACGCTTGCTATCTTTGTTTTCGAGGTTGAATTGGAATTAATTTGAAGGAAATTGAGAATACGCAAAAAAAAGTGGTCAAAGAACCCGAGCCGGAAAACATAGCGATTGTATTGGCCAAATAGTCGTGTACCATTTAAGGATCGTTGGTAAACAATTGTGCAAAAAACGCGCGTGATTCGGCAGGGTTTACGACCTCGGCCCGGAGCCAGCGTCGCTGGTACCACCGGCAATCAATGGCCGCTGGGTATAGACGTACCACTATAACTTGGCGTGCGAGGGAGGGCGTCCCCATCGCCTAACAGAAGTTGTCAGGGTGTAAATTTATTACACAATACATAATGTACAGATCGGCGACCGGTGTCGTATTAAATACAGAAATTTGGTCGGGCAGCACTAAAGAAACCGTGCAGTAATGGCGGCCGTTCTATCTGTCAAACTTTTAGGCGGTAATATCGGTCCATTATTCTCTTTTTCAGCTTCGCAAAACTTTAATACTTCATTGGCAACTGTTCTTGCACCATCCCGGACTGTTTAGGATGTTTTGGACATAATAATTCAGTGTATATTGGTAATCAAGATGTCACAGCTCCCGACCAAACACAAAATTGAACTAAATGACAGGGCGAGGGGTTACCGCCGGGTGCGGGCGGGGCGGGTTTTAGTTCCAAATTCGCCGCACGCCAAGTTACGTTGGGCGAGCAGCCGAGCGGGGTCTCGAGGCAAAACAGTATCTGCGCTGAAATGGGTGTATTCGCTTTTGTTTCTGCCTTTTCTTCGAACTGCGGCCAATTATTGTAAACGACGACACGGATGATTCGTCGCCACCTGCGCATTCCGGGAGCGGGTTCGGCGTCGAAGTGTCGGCCTTGGTGTCGGTAGCCTTCCGCGAGTTCAGATTCATCTCACCTTCCCTTGGATCAGGGATAGTCATTAATCAAGATACGTTTTAGATAATGCGATCACTAAAGCCACCCTTAAGACAGGTTGTAAGTCTAAGGACTAATCACTTTGTAGCACCATCTTTATACATAAATAAAAATTTAAGCACTTTGTTTATACCACAGTGAATGGTACCCACCGCTTACCCAGGACCGTTCTAAGAGCGAAAGCTTCCATATCGATCCTACTCAATCGTCTCCAGGTTGAAATTTTTTTCAACTAACAAGCAGGACCGTGCTGCTCCGCACCGGTCGTATAAACCGTTGCGAAGCGGCACGGTCGCTCAAAAAAAAACATTAACTGTCCACGCCTTAAGATATGTCTTTATTGGAATAAAATACATAATTTGTTTATACCACAGATAATTTTATTAAATCGACATGTTTCGGGAGCTAAACTACCTTCTTCAGGACAAGTAATGTCGTCTCTTCGGTCGCGGAACGCCGGTACATTTTTATTCATACAATATGCGCTTATCAAATACACTACGCGAATGATCGGTCGACCTATTTGGTTTGCCGATTTTACGCGACGAAAAAGACGCTGCGCAGAATACGCGTAGTGCGACGCCGGCCTAAGGCATGAATTTAGAGTCAATATTTAGATGATTTATAGGTTAAGACATGCCTTAGAAGTGTTATTTTGTACCGAAAACTATGCTTTTAAGGCGTATCTTAACCTTTAAATCATCTAAGTATTGACTCTGAATATGGGTCCTACCCGCGTATCTTTTAATCGCTCTGCATGTATTGTAATTTATTTATTTATTTTATTTCAACGGTAGTCTATGCTTTTCTAATTACTAATATACTATCCACAATAACCTACATATTTACATTTACATCTAATCTAATCTATGGTACAATCTATAATTAATAATACATCTTATGCGCTCTACAATTCTATTCTATTTTTACAATAATTATAGCATTTGTTTTTAAATTCATTCAACTTATTTATATTCTTCATGTTTTCTTGCATCTCATCATATATTTTTACACCTCTATATATTAGACAATTCTTTGTATATACTTTTTTCTTATATCGTAATCTTATTCTATTCCTATTTCTGGTGTTATATGTATGTAAATCACTATTTACAATAATTTTTTTCAAAAAATATTGTGGCTTTCTGTTATTGAAAATTTTATATATAAATATGAGAACGTTATAAGTATTTTTTTAATTTCCATCCAATTGAGTGCTTTTCTCATTTCTTCAATTCTGGTGTATTTACTTTTTTTTTAATATGATTCTCATTGCCCTGTTTTTCATCAATAGAATAGGCATCTATCGTACGCCGACTATTGCGTTGTTAACGCGAATATTCTTAATGTTAAACTTCGTTGATGACATGTTGTACAGGACTCCTTGTTAATTGTAGAATTTTCAACGTTGTTCTGTTGAGGCTTAAGCAGGTAGCTGTCACAATCGGTGGAGTTGATGGTTGTTGGCTGTTGGTCGAGAGGACGTTCCGCTCCGCCATTGTCCATGGCTCGGTTCAAGGCCGGTTGGCCGGCTGGTCGGCCGCGTTTTCCCACGGAAAAGTTTCCGGTACACTTCCACTCCTGCCAGGGGGAACGGTCAACAGACTACCTGCCGTGGTTCGAATCATCGCCTGTAATTAGCTCGAAGCTGGTCATTTCATTGCGCGTTGGCAACCCGAATCTTCGACTTTTCTCCAAACCAGCCTTCATATGGATTAATTATTGATGCCCCATAACAGAAACAATACTGTCATAACCTCTGGTAATCGAGGAGAACGGTACGTAATTGCAAGTTCCCGGGCGGACTGGAATATTCCGGAAGAAAGAAGTTTCTAGAACTCGAGCGGTTATTAATTACGCGGAAAGCGCGCGCGTAATGAGAGTTGTTTTTTATGATTTTTCTGAGATTACATTGATAAAGCGAAACCAGAGACAAGAAGCGTAGCGGCGATTCAATGTGATTAGCGGAACAGATAGCGACGGGCGGATATCGACCAGCGATAAACTATATACCGACGTGTAAGAAATGATCAAAAGTATTCAGAGCGATATTAAGAGCGTATTTCAGAATAATACTCCAATTAAATTCGTGTCCAGTGACTTTAGTTGATAAATAAAAATTCAATTACTTTCAAGTGTTTGGTTTGTCTCCTACCGCTATGATCCCGTGACATACATTACTTATTTGAAACTCAGCCCAATATCCCAATTACCGGAAAATTGCTCGCCAACAATCGGCACTATGACAGATTTTGAATTAACCTTCTATAATGTAGGTAGGTACCCATCTACAATTACCGAAAATAACATTATCTCAGCAATAAACTCAGTTTTTGCGCAAATAATTGCATTTTTACTCTATACATCTCTACTCTACTCTATACGCAAAAATACTCTATACATCACTAGTACGAAGTATATTGGAATATTCGTCGGTTATTTGGTCATCTTATTACACAACACATATTACGAGAATCGAGAGAGTGCAGAAAAAGTTTCTACGTATTTTGTCATACAAAGCTGGTCAACACAACAACCTTCACAGCTACGAAGATCGACTTGCCTTTTTCAAGATGCGCAAACTTGAGTCCCGACGGAAAATATCCGATCTCGTTGTGCTACACAAGATTCTCAGCGGAGCTGTTGACTCTCTCTCTCTATCTGATATAAATTTGCATGTTAAACCCCGTATAAGAAACCCGGAGTTCTTCAGAATAAGTCAGCACACTAATAATGTTGGTTACTTTTCTCCCATCACAAGGTTGTGTCGCGCATATAATTTGTATTGTGCTGACCCTAACATTGATGCTGATATTCTTGCAGAGACCTTATCTTCGTTCAAAAACTCACTCATACACAACATCCATTTTCTAAACGATGACATGAACCTATAGATCCATTAAATCAATCATTCATTAAATACTAATCGCACTACACTCAAACACAAAATATATAATATACATAAATGTACATGTAAAATATAATTAATTGCAAAAATACATGTAACTAGAGCGCGCCGAAGACACTTGTAATTGGGATAATGGGCATAGTCTTCACTATAATGTTTATTATCTGAGTATCATGTAACTATTATCCTGTTAGTGTCTCTAATAAATAAATAAAAAATAAATAAAATTTCATCTACCTATTTTTATTTTCGCTCGAAAACGCCCGCAGGTGTCGTGGCGTCTACGTGACGTCTAGTCTAAGTAAACATTGCATTGTCTATGACAAGAGTTCAAGAGGCACGGTGATGGTTACTTGGGCGTGACGTCATTCGCTCTGGTCGGTGTTTCAGTTAAAATGGCCGAATGCAGAATTTAAAACTTTTATTTTATTGAAAAATCTTGTTAATCTCAATGTGTGTATTAAAACTGGATCATTTTTTAGAAGCCTGTCAAAATATTCTCTTCTCTAAAATCACTTATTCTTTAGTACTGTCATCATGCCTGTTGCCCGCCCACAATTGCTCGTCAGGAAGGCAGTCAGAACTTAATTAGTAATTTAATTCACTTGTTTATTTTTTTGTTTTTTTAATGTTCGAATTCTAATTTTTAGTATACGTTGAAGAGACAACATCAACAATGGTTCGGGGCCCTTCAATTAAAAAAGTAACCCATTAAAACAAAGTTTTTATTATACTCACTTTCTCATTTACTGGTTGAAAAATTTTTTTTTCGCTTAACCTGCGCGTTGGGCTTCGGTCGGGCGACGCTACGAAAGGGAGTAATAAAAAATTTCCGAAAATCCAAAATTATACTATAAGTTGTATGAAAAAACCATTCAAAATTTGAAAAATCCAAAAATTTATTAATTTTTTTGACGAAAATTTGATAGATCTTCTTGATCGTCGCCACAAGTCTGCTTGCAAAGTTTCAGCTCGATTGGATCACGGGAAAGGGGTTTAAAACGGATCCAAAGTTTTTTCGCCAGACAAGAAGACAAGCAGACGCCACGAGTTAATATAAAGGGAGTAAAAATGGTCACTTCATTCTAACGGCTCCTTGTTGATAATTCAATAAATAGTGGTTTTATTCACTTTTTTTGTTTTATTCATATTATATTTTAGCTATTTATAATATGTTAATAAAGTTAAGTTAGTTATGTGTTAGTCAAAATTATATAAAATTTCATAATATTTTGCTTGGGATGAACCATGGTGGTGGATTACAAACATGTTTTCATTTAAACGATTAATATGCAAAGCGTAAACGCGAAACTCGTCTTCAAATTTGTTTTTCCAGTCCCATTGAGTTCGGTCGTGTTTTGAAGGGTGGCGCCTGGAAATACAAAATTATTACACGAAATTCGTTGTAAAATTTCACTGTCTCTTTGTGCCAAATTGTTTACTTATTTGACAGAATATTTTATATTTGGATCTAAATAACACGGTGATAATTGTGTTAGTAATATTTACGAGATGCACATTGTGTTTAGACTTTTTAATTCCCAGATTACACTCATTAGGGAATGAGCATGCAGAGGCGGCTGACATTTTTGCTGATAGTATAACTGTTTATAGGACAAAGCTGATACAATTGTTTACATCCCAACAAAATGGAAATGGACAATAAATCTTTCTATTTTACCTTTAACTATTATTATTTCTACCTTTAACTTTATTATTATTTTATCTTATGTTTTTATGTTTTTCTGTATTATTATTATTATTATTATTAACTTTTAACTATTATTATTGTAACTTTTAACTGTATTTTAATTTTAACTGTCTTATGTTATTTTAAAAAAATATATATTCTGTATATTGTAAAAGCCCATAAGGGCGTTAAATAAATAAATAAATAAATAAATTTTAAAAAATTAATTCGTAGAAAAAGAAGAGTAGCTTATTGGCGTAGTGTTAATGATGCTCGCCTACATTCGAGCCCCATTCTAGTACACCATCAAGTTAATCCTACTTTTATAGCACATACTTTTGGCTTAGTTTGAGAATAGTAAGAATATTGATGCGACACGTATTCGGTGTACGCATCTCTGTTGTTTTTTTTAAAGAAACAAAACAAAATCTTAACTGACTACAGCTAATTTCAAAGTACTAATAGTACATACACAGTTTTACAACTATGCAAGTTCTCTTACATCAACGCAATGCTGGCTGTAGTGGGGTAGATAGAATAAAGAAGTTTGGTTATGTGGAACGTATGAACGAGGAAAGGATGGTTAAGAAAATATATGAGGCGAGTTTGAAGTATGAAGGCAACAGGAATAGAGGGCGTCCGCGAAAGACCTGGCACGATCAGGTACTACAAGCATTTGATGATGGCTCTGTTAAAAGCCGCAACAATCGTAGAACGTGTATGAGAATATGTATGAATGTGGCCGAAGCAAAAGTGGTGTGCCAGGATAGAAGAGTGTGGCGTTCAATCCTCTCTGCGGGGAAACGGCGTGATGGTTAGTTAGTTAGTTAAGTTCTCTTAAATTCACAACATCTTGCTTAAAAGTGAAAAAAAGTGACATGACCACTTTAGCATTAAAAAAATTCCGAATTTGGTGGCGAAAGTGTAGGACCGATATATGAACCATTTCTCATAAAACGGCCCTGTGTGTGTGGTGAGTCCCTTTTCAGTAGTCATGGGGACACGGTCCTAAAATAATATTTTACTCAAAATACTCATGCCTTTAATTACCTCAAATGGGCCCAGCTCTTGGTTTCAAAGCCTGCAGTACAAGTATCAGTGTATACCAGGTGTGGCGAACCTTTTTGGGTCGGCGTGCCAAAAATCTTCAAATAATATTTCTCGATTGTGTGGCGTGCCCAAGCATTAAAAAAATTTAACAAAATAGAAAAAATGCCTTTTTTCTGAATTTTATCTACAAGCTTAAAAATTACGAAATAGTTTCTTAAAAATAAAGTCGTAATCAATAAACATACACATTAGTTATTTATCAATGAGATTTTTTCTGTTGCACATTCGATGACACATTCTTAATATCTGGTTCACATTTCGTCACTTTTAGCAATACACATGACCAACTGGATTCATCAGTCATTCTTTTTCTTGAATTATATTTTATGAAATTCTTTTCTGAAAATAATGACCCCCAAGCAATGTAGAAGAGAAAATTGATAATATTTCTCTCGCTAGTTTCTTTAAATCGCTAAATATTTCTGGAATGTGTCGTTACAACGTCTCATTATTTCTTCTTCTGCATATTTATTAATTATTTTCGTTAATCGATCACTTTCAATTATTTATTTTTTATTTTAATTTAAAAAAAAATCCTTGTTTACAAATAAAGGTACTTAATACTAATTTAACAATAAAACATAAGATAAATTACACATTTTATTGTTTTGTTTAATTTGTGGATTATGCCACTCTACTAGGCCTACGCCTGTCCCAGAGTGGCGTTATAGAACACAATTATAATATTTTTTCGAATTCGTCAGTAATATTTATTTTCATAAGGTAGTAATTATGTATCTACAAAGTATCAAGTGGAATGTTAGTGAAAGTTGAGTGAGTCATAAGTCCAAGTGTAAATATGTGTAGAATTATTGTTTAATGTAAAAAGGGTTAAAGTTTTGTTTAAGATTATTTTTTATTTTCCTTAATTAATCCAAATCCAATTATTTAAAAATTAAAAAAAAAAATATATATATATATATATATATAAATTTTGAACGTGGAAATAGTTCGCGTGCCATCCAAATTCTCAAACGTGCCACCTCTGACACGCGCTCCCTAGGTTTGCTACACCTGGTATTTACTATGCTCCCGTATATGCTCCCGTCGATTTTCTCAATATTTTTCTACCCGCCTCAAGCACTGCGTTAAATCCTGTTGTCCTCTCTGTACGTCACGAAACGATTAATTTAATACACATTTACGTGCCCATCTATCTCTGCAAGTCCGCGCCGAATAATGGTTATTATTGGCCGGCTCCACGCCGGGCGGAGGGAGCGTCACTCGATCACCGTCCGCGATGATAATGTAATAAACGACGGCGGCGAAGCGGCCTCAAGGCGGCCATTACCTTTGATACGGCCGGTGAAAGGCCGGTTGTTACTCGCAAATCCTTGATATTTGATCACAATGGCCGGCGCGCACCTTACAGGATTGAATACACAATGTAACCAAATTGTTCGCCGATGGCGGTGGTTCAACGTCGAACGGCAACATTCAACTCTAGTGAGTTTCGACGTGTTTTTGCGTCATTTTGTCGGCCATTTCAGGTGCCGCGTTCCAATGTACATTTTTTAATGTGGACTGCTGTATATTTTTATTTCTTAAATTAGTTAATATTACATAAGTGGGGTATAAAAGCAAAGTTAATGCAGTCATCGAGGATGACCATATAACTAGTAATGGGTCCGCTCTGTACTCACTACTACAATGTAGTACTACACTACGTTGAAGTGCACACTTCGCACACTTTGATGTGTAGTGCACACTACAAACACCAAAGTTATTGAAAGTATAAACTTCAAATAGTACACTTCATTTCAAAGCGATCACTACAAAGTACATACACTTCAAAGTTATCGAAAGTATGAGAAACATACTTTAAATAGTGCATTTTTTACGTGAAATTTTTGGGAAGTTGATTTTTTTTTTAGCTCGCCAAATTTTTATTTGGGGAAAAAATATTCGCTCACTAGTACTACATTACTTCATTTCATCACACTTCACTTCATTAATACTACAATTACTTCATTTCATTACTTCACTTGATTAATACTACAATTACTTCACTTCATTAATACTACAATTACTTCATTAATACTACAATTACTTTATTACTTCACTTCATTTACTTCACTTCATTTCGTAGGACTACAATTACTTCACTTCAAGTAGTTTTTACTACAATTGTAGTGTACACTTTGTAGTCTTCAAACTGGTGAACGTGTGTATGTTGTAGTCTTTATTTTGAAATGTAGTTTTTCCCTTCGCTACATATAACGCTTCCTTCTCACACCGAGGTTTCCAGGTTCGATTCCCGGTGAGGGCACAATTAATCTGTGTAATTTACTCAAGCCTCGGTGTTTTGTGATGTGTTTCGCTTCTGCGATTGGGGCTCTTGGCCTGCCGAAGTGTAAAAACTATATTACAAAAATAATCATTTAAATTTCTTCTTCAAATATAGCAAATTTATTTTGTGGTAACATAATTATAATTGATATAAATTAACTTTGTTAAAACCACTTATTTATTGAAAAAAATTCAACATGTTTCGAATGAATAAGTGGTTTTAACAAAGTTAATTTATATGAATTATTATCATTTAAAATTTACTGAATTCGAGATTTTGTAAGAAACATAATTTTGTAAGGGATAGATACATAAAAATCTAGAATTCTGTACATTTTAATTTAGCAATCCTCGGTGACTGCATTCAAAACATTGTTTTAATCTTTTGTATATTGATGCCTTTGCTTTTATACCCCACGTATTATGTATTAACTAAATGTTCAAGTAACCATGACCTAATATTAGACACATAACATGGGCAGGAATCTACTATGTACTATACAGGAATGTATTATACACATTTATATTTACTTCCCATAATCTATAATACAATAATATATCATTTATATACAATCTATAGTAAATATCCTATGGTCTATTTTTACAATAATTGTAGCATTTATTTCTAAATTCATTTAGCATATTTACATTCTTCATACTTTCCAGCTTCTCATCATAAATTTTTACACCTTTCTGTACATTAGGCAATTTTGTGCTTAATCTTTTTCGTGTGATAATTTTATTCCATTGCTATTTATAGTTTTATAATTATGTATATCACCATTTACAACGATTTTCTTCAAAACATATTTTGTCATTAAGAATTTTATGTACAATTTTGAGAACATTATGGACTACGATTTTTTAAAATTTCTTTATATAATTTAGTTATAAATTGTTTAATTGTTCACAAGGAGACGATTTTTCCAAAATAAATACAAAATGTTCGCGTCATGTCTATTCCCGTGTAGCTCCTCTGCCGTGACTGAGACGAACCATTCCCCAGTGCATGTTTTTCAGAAACAGATAAGGTTTTTTTTAACGTTTTAATTGTTTTTAACGTCTTCTGCGTACCGTTTTCATTTTCACACCCCCGCCACAAATGAGACCCACGCCCACACCCAACATTTGAATTCGTCCAAACGAAGAAACACTGATATCGAAACCTGTCGACTTTAAAAACAATCAATTTCTTAAATATTATTAACATTATGGTTAGACATTATAACAGAGTGTTAGTTAAATTAGTAAAAACCACTACCAGATTTAAGGTCTACCGGTTTCGACACATACCCGTCTCTTCGTCAGGACCAACACTTAACTACCATGTTCACAACACTATACACCACAACCATAGTATTGTTAAACTTTCATTCAATATTGGTGAACAAAACGTCTCGAAACGGGTAGATCTTAAATCTGGTAGTGGTTTTTACTAAGTTAACTAACACTCTGTTACAATCAATTGGATTTATACAAAGCTTTTTTTTTTAATTGATAATTTTATGGCATCATTATGTCTCCGTCTAAATGGCGTGGTTATTGGGCACAGCCACCTATTAATCAAATACTTCATTTCTTAACATTTTCCCTTCGCGTAAAATCGTTCTTTATGTCCGGAAGATTGGAGTCGCCGCTCGGTCTATTAGCCGACCCGCCACCCGGACAAATCGGCCATTTTGCGCTGTCCAACACGTCATCACGACACGCGCAAACCTGGCGACGATCCATTGAACCTAACGACGTCTTTAGCTCTCGGTTTTTGTCCGACCGGGGCTCGATTTGGCGGCTGGCTGTTGGACTTGACGCGCTCACCCACTGTTACCGCGATAACAGGCGACGGTGCTTCGGAAATCAGACAACGTTAAAAATAAAGTGCAATAGTGCATGGCGGAATACCTAGTATGGTAGAGCATTGTCAGTGTCGCGTGAAACCATATAAGCGATATATAATTATAAAACAATTTTTTATTAATCAATTCGAAAAGACATACAGAAAAATCAAAAATATTTTAACTGCTACCGGGATTCGAACCAACGGACCTCCATTCTATCCGGGGATGGCGCTTTATCCAATTCCGCCACGGCAGTCTGGTAAGTTAACGAAAAATTTTTGACCTTGTATGTAGTCTCCTTTTTAATCGATTAACATTTTTATTCCATTTTTAAGGCAATCCGCTTTTTATAATGCAATAGTCACAAATACCTTTGTGCATCTACCTCTAGAGGATGCCAGAAATTAATTTGCAACTTCATAATAATAAAGTGTTTTCTTTAAGATTTATAATTATGTTCTGGTACCAACTCTAACAATTATTGAAATTGTTAGTAAAAGACCTACGTTCACTGTACGCGGATGATGCAGTATTAATGGCAAATAGCGAACAAGGCTTGCAGAGTCTAGTAAGCAGGATGTATGATGTATGCAAAGACTGTGACCTTATTATGAATGTAAACGAATCAAAAGTGATGATATTCGAGAAGAAGGAAAGTAAGATAACGTGTGAAATACTAGTAGGCAATGAATGTTTGGAAAAAGTATATAAGTTTGTGTACTTGGGAAGTATGTTTGATTGAAGAGGAAGGTTGAGATAGATATTGAGAGGAGAGTGACTGCGGGGAACAGGTTGAACGGTGCTTTGAATGCAATAATTTCTAATAGAAATATGTCTACCGAGGCTAGACTAGCAGTACATAATGAATTCTGGTACCAACACAGATGTATGGAAGTGAAGCCTGGAACTGACAGAAAAAGAACGAAAGTAGACTGAATGCAGTGGATATGAGATCCCTCAGACGTATGTGTGGCAAATCCATTTATGATAGAGTAATGAATGAAGATGTTAGGAATTAATGTAAAGCTGACCTTAGCATAATTAATAGAATTAAAAAAGGGTCGCTCAGATTTTTTTGGCATGTTGAGCGAATGAATGAGGAAAGAATGGTAAGAAAGATATATATCGCAAGAAAGAAGAAGAAAGAGATAGCGATGTCAGGTGTGGCGCTCTATCCTTTCTGCTTACCCCCGAGGAGAAACGGCATAATGGTAAGTAAATAAGTACTAAAAGAACGAAAGTGGACTAAATTAATGATCATTATAAATAATCTCTACAATGTCAAAGCCAAATCCTTCAATTATATAAAACCACCCTTGAATTTATACTCAAAGGGTACTTATGCCTCCATGTTGTGGGTAGCCTTTCTTTAGTATGGAATTCCTGAAGTTACGTTCTTCTAGCAGTATGTATTTAAAATAAATACAAGCAAGCTTGATAGACAAAGGGGAAGAAGAACTAGATTCATAATTGTCAAGATACGAGTTAATATTAATATCTCACCCTCCGGGGAGCTTTCTGAAAACAAAGACGTTTCGGCCAACAACTCAGATGTGCTCGTAATATATATTTATATATATAGATATTTCCCCGAATCTCTGGGTCCATTACCTGGGAAACTGCGCGGGAAAATGGCGAAAGATGATTGGCCAATAACCGTTAGTTTTGATGCCCGCACACTTTGCTTTATCGCACAACTTATCGTAGGAAAATATATTTTTCTGAACGACCAGGGAGTCGGGGATTTCGAACGCCGGACCAGCAATTCTTCCCAAAATTTCCTAAGACCGCATGTGTATTCACACGGGTTTATTTGTCAAACATTAACAACCGCGCTGGACTATATTACTGCCTTGATTATAGCAACCGTGACCTTATACCAATTGTTACGGGGATAGGCGACATGAAAGTTAGCATTTTTTTTTCAATGTTTCTGACTTTTTAAAGAGTTGAGGTTATTATTACGGTCGTTAGACATATTTAACTGTCCTCCTTCCTATCCGGGGCAGGCGTGTTATCCAATTACACTATACGGCCTCTTATATTTCCGTGAATATATTGACCTTATCTGTAAGTCTTATTTATCAATTGATTAACATCTTGTTGGTCTTGTGGTTAGGACTCTCGCCTCGTGATCCAAAGGTCGCAGGTTCGAATCTCACTCCAGACCATCAAGTTAGTCCTATTTATCCTAACCTAACCTAACCTATCCTAACACTACATGTGTATTCATACAGGGTTATTTGTAAAACATTAACATCCTCGCTGGACTAATTAGTTATTCTTTTATACTTTATACTTTAATTATTTTTATACTTTTATTATTTGGTTCTTCTTTATACTTTAATTTAGCTTGTAAATACTCCTCCCATAAGCTCGAGCTTTGCCTCATAATATGGGGAGTACAATGTCTGTAAAAATGTTGTAATATAGAATCAATTTATTATAAAAAAACATGTATCTACTGTATAAATAAATAAGTAAAATAAATAAAAAATAAAATATAAATATTACGGTCATTAGACATATTTAACTGTCCTCCTTCCTATACGGGGCAGGCGTGTTACCCAATTACGCTATGCGGCATCCTATATTTCCGTGAATACATTGACCTTATCTGTGAGTCATTTATCAATTGATTTACATATACTATCCATTTTTAGAGTAATCCACTTTTTGTGGTACGGTAGACACAAAGTACTTTGTGCAACTACCGCTAGGGGACGCCAGAATTGACCGTTAATTCATTTTTTATTTTTGGACACATTTGATACAACGCACATATATTTTATTCAAGAACACTTTTGCCACGGACACAAACCGAAATACCAAGACATGCACCTTTTACCATATTGAATTGTCATTAATTTCCATATAATCTCATTAGAAAAAAGACGAAAAATCACAGACCTTATGACACTCCACAAAATAGTAAACAACAAACTAGACTCGCGTTCAATACTCTCGCAAATAGATATTAATATACCTGCCCGGTCTCTGAGATCCCAAACACTATTCCACACAAAGGTCTACAACACCAACATAGGTTATTTCTCTCCTCTACCTAGAATGCTAAACCAGTACAACGAGCTCGCGTCATGTAACCCCAACATCGACATATTTCACATGACACAACCTCAGTTTAAGAGAGAAATTATATCGCTCCTGACCGAAAATAGTTTGAGTGTGTAAGACGGATTCTTCAGAAATCAACCTAAACAAAAATTTTATAGCCACAAAGCGCGGGTACACATTTTCTGACTTAGTTGACCTGGGAGCCTACATGCCTATCTTGTCGTGCGGAGAATGTGAACTTCGTTCATCTTGTATTCACTTATTGTAGTATACTTATATTGTATAATGTATTAATGTTTTATTTTAATGTATTATCGTAAATTGTAACTGTACTAATCACCTTGTCCTAAATGACTATCCATTAGGGTCATTCTGACCTGTCGATAGTCTTTAAATTAAAAAATAAAAAATAAAATAATTAATATAGGCTCTCTGATAATCCCGCATAAATTTTATTACCATACGATATATTAATCCAGAAAGTTGGCTCACTACAAAATGAATATAAAAGTAGTTAACTTTAATAAAATGCATTGATTAAGCTTGATTGCGCAGACTTCCTTGCAGCTGGTCAATCCTTCGGAACAGATTAACCCAGTTTTCATACTCCTTTCACTTCCCCGAGAAAATTACCGTCATGCAAATCGCGGAGCTGCTATTATCTATTGTTTTTTTTCTTTTTTAATTACTCATACGTCCTTTAAAATGCATTTTCATCTAGGAAATGCAGTATTGCGTTCTTTAGGAAATTAATATCTTCAATCAATGTATATTATAGATGTCTCACAGTATTTTTATTACGTCCTTTCTTTTAACTCGTGGCGTCTTGCTTGCCGTCGAAAAAAATTTGGATCAATTTTTAACCCTTTTCCCGTGATTCAATCGAGCTGAAACTTGGCAAGTAGACTCGTGGCGACGATCAAGAAGATCTATCAAATTTTCGTTAAAAAAAATAATATTTATAGTATAATTTCGGATTTTTAGAAATTTTATTGGTTTTTCAAATTGGAATCATTAGAATTTTTGATTATTAGCAACGGCGGCCCGATAACGTCGCGGAATATTTTCTAAATTTGAATTACTTCGTCGGTATACACAAAATAGGTACTTCACTACGAATTTCGAAAATCTAAATTGACTGACAAATGTTTTTAGAATTTAATCTTCAAAGCATGAAATGTCTTATCAAAGCTCAAAATATCTGACATTTCAAAAATACATTAAATTACTTAATTTAGTGTTATGTTATATGTTTTAATTCGTCTTTAATTGTTGTTATATTTTACAAAGAAAGGGAGTATAATGAAAACTTGGTTTTTATGGGTTACTTTTTTATTATTATTAGAAATTGTATTTTTATGGGAAAGTAGATATAGTATATATCTCATAAATTATATCACCATATATCCCATAATATGGTATATCCCATAAAATACAGTTTCGTCTCTATATATAATAATATACATTGATTGATTAATGATGTCCCTGTGACAAAATTCCAGTACTGTTCTGAAAAATTTGGACATACTCAAAATATTCTGAATTAATATCTTGATCAATATTATGAGAACTGTCAACCATTTAACGATTTTGACTACAAGATATTGTTTTTAATCAGTACCAATACTGTCTTATAAAGAATATTGTAACGAGGCATAAAATAATCACGCACTCATGTCAGTTGACAGTTGTTTGAAATGATCATAACACTACCGAAGATTCCAGAACGGCCTAGCGTAATCTACGGCTTACGGGAAACATCGAGAAACATCTACAAAAATCTGGAAGCCACGAGAAATTTCTCGTAAACTCTAGAAACTCCTAGAAGGCCCGATATCAGCGGTAATAAATAAAACCATGCGCGGGAGTAAGATGGTTGTTGTTTTTGGGCGCGTTTGACAGCGATACCAAAGCGAAGGTAACCGCGATTTGCGAGCCGTAATTCGACATCAAAGACTCTGGAACGTTCTTACGTAGCGAAATATACGTGCAGAAATTGGATGGAATGTTCTAGTGAAAAGTGAATAAAATGTTTATAATGTGTCTATTTACGGGTGATAAATTTACGAAATAGTTTAATTTAAATAATAGCGTTAAGTCAAATAGTGTTAAGTGACTTTTTACGATCGATTAATTAATTAATTAATTTCCATTAATTACTCCCGTAGCTACGACACGTGGCAATATCTTTAAAACGTATGTACCAATCAATAATTATTAGTGTTTTTTTGCAGTTTATGTATATTTTTTAATTTTTTAAAGTATGTTTCTATATGACAAAGGTGCGGTGTAGATAATCTGTTTAATTTAAAATTGAAAACCTTCGAAACGACCTCTGACCTCCCTTGCTGTTTGGCCTTTTTTAAAACCTAGAATAACATATTTTCCCCGGCACTTATGAAATATATCGCACTCGCCCGCTCCTAAGACGAGAGCGATGAATCCACTCCCAAATTGAATTCTAAATTTTTCGCGAGCGAGCGGGCATTTATTATTTAAGAAAGAGTGTTGTAATTGAGTTTCTCGAAGAGATTGGCTGCCTCGTCTTCGCTATTAGGATGACGAGACTTTTTACTTTACTTTTTTTTGCACTAGTATCTCCTGTAATTAATCTACGTTTCTTGCGTGCTGTACGACGTGCTTTGCTTCTTGTGGAGGGTGTTTTGATCTGTAATAACATTAAAAGTTATGAAAAAATCATAGTTTTTCATTTTCCACTAAACAAACAACCCGTTTTCGAGGAGAGGGGGGTCGGAGGTGTTAATTATTAGGAATGTCATCTGAAGGGGGTGGAATATTAAGTGGAAAAATATTAAATAATGTAAAATATTAATATTACATTTTTCCTTATTTCAAGTATTTCTAAATTATTTATTTGTGGGTTATGTACGCTACGTAGGGACTAATACGGGGGCCGCGCGCCTGGCGGCGGCGAGCCCGCACGTTTCAGACTACACGATTTAATTAATTCGACTTCTTGAGTATGAGGTATAATTTTTTGAATATTTTTATATTAATGACAGTGAAATTTTCTTAGTAGGCATGTAAAATTTAATTAACATAATCGAAGTTTTAATGGTTTTATGGGTACTGCAATATAGGGAAAAGAACGTTTAATTTTTGTCTTTTTTAAAACGATATATTTAACAAGTTGTCGAAAAATATTAATGTCTGAATAGCACCACCTCTTTTTCAAACTATATAATCATTTTATATAAAGTTTGAAAAACAGTACATATGGTCTTTATTTGAAAATATACGAGATTAGTGTACCAAAGATAACTTTCGATAGTGTTTCGGGGTTATAATTGTTATAACAATATATTTGTTCATATTTTTTAAGGAAATGCTTCAAGAGTAAATAAAATTGATTAAAAGCTTGTTTAGCTATGGGTTTTGCAAAATGTTTACGTTAAATTTAGCAAAATCGAGAGCAAATACGAAAATTCGTCCAGCGATTGTCCGTCTCCCGAACGATGTGGTCTGGATGTTATCATTAATTTTTTTTTACCTTTTCAATTATTTCAATTATTGATGTACAAAATACTTTCAAATTATTTATTAAAATACTGACGAAATAAGTACAAGTGGAATATTATCTGCCCTCCATTTTTTTAAATTCAATTATCTCTCCGTCTATTTCTTCAAATGAAATCAAATACGAAATGAAACATGTCTCCATTACTACAGTGTATTGAATTATTAACGACCACCAGAATCTAATGGAGTTCCATCGAAGAGTTATTGGATTTTTCACGAGTCGGAAGTAACCAACACGTTCATTACCGACTAATTCCTTTATTACCTACTATTAATCATTTTGTCGCACGTGTATTATTTTTTTTTTAATTCAATGACGTAAATGATATTTGTCGCATTAAATTTATTCCTCTCGTGTGAATACTTAGCCTTTGTGAAATATAAATATGAAACGTAATTTGAATGGATTTTTATTTTATCCGCGTGTTAACAAATATACTGCGTAATTGCAGTAAACATTATCGCATTCTTTGTTTGCTAATGATTTTTAAAAATGAAATCATTGTACTTAATGGGTTTTCTGCGTCCGTAACCTTTGTATTCCTGCTAGGCTTCGAGGCCGCCCGACCCGAAACGAATGTCTTAATATCCGTTGGACAGTAATACGCTTCGGACAATATTTTCGCAATGCTTTGTGAGATTATTAAATACTAGAATGCCTTGGGGTTCAAATTTTAGGCATCGTTATTATAACTAACCGAAAAATGTACTTCGTTCTATCTAATTTTATTTTCTTTCAAGGAAACAGGTGTACCCTGATGTAGAATAGAAATAAATTTGCCGAAAAAAGGTTGATCCTCGTATAGGAAATGTTGGTTATTTTTCTCTCGTCATAAGAATGTGTCCTAGATATAATAGTGGCATGTATCGTGGCTAAAAAGGGTTGACTGAAAACACCAGAAACTAATACGCAATTTATTAATTAAAGATTACTTAATTATTCAATGCACAATACGAATTAAACTTAATTAAACGCTATTCTTTAAATTATACTATTTCGCCGTGTATACTATTAAATAAGCAGTTTATTATCGCTGGGTAACACGTATTTAAGAATTACTAGAACATTACATCCAATTCTCGTATTAATCGCTCTGATTTATTATTCCAATTAGGTACTTCGCTCGATTATTCGCTTTGTTTATCGCTTCGCAATTCACTACCGGGCGTCGTCTCGCGCGTACTTCGCGGCCGATTTAGCATCGAACGAACTGTCAAACACGACAACTCAACTCGCGCCGCGGCTTCATTCCGTACCTAAATTCTGATATTTTCGTATTTTCTAGATTATTCTAGTCTTTAAAAGAAGGTACTCGTCGCTTTTAGGTTGTACCGAAGTTACGTTTCCCGAAGGTTGCAGATCACCCTAGTTATACGAGACGTTTTGTCAATATTTAATTTATATTAAGATCTAATCTATATTAAAATCTTCCCGATGAAGGATAAACCGATTAGTTTTAGTAAATGAACTCGAGTGAATATAATTATACAAAAAACAAATATAATTATGATTAATATAAAAAATGACTAATCGCGATATTTTTGTAGTTAATATTAAAAATACTTTTAGAGTCTAACAATGACATATTAAATAGTGATGAACTAGTTGCATGATGGGTATTCGATTTTAATGATGATTGGAAACTGAAATTTCACTGTTGGTTTAGTTTCTGTCGCTCTTGATTGCTCACCGAATTACGAATAATGCATTACCAATCATCGTTACAGCCGAAAACAGATCATCGCAGTTAGGTTTTAGGGCTCATAATTGTTTAACTCATTCAGTCTCATGTACTTCAATTCATGTACAGTATTAAGATAAAAATGTTTTTTAATGCAAATGCTTACACGAAATACGTGTCACATCAATAAACTAATTTTGTGGTGTCCTGGAACTAGGCTCGAACCTCTGACCTTTGAATAGATCATGATAATCACTAGATCAAAAAACTGTTTTTTTAACATTTTTAAATGGTTTCGGGTATTTTGTACGAACCGTATGTTTTTCCGAGAAACGATTCTCGACGTTTCGTTGAATTCATATTCGACGTCATCAGGAGGACGACCTGTAACGGCGGAGGCACGGGGCAGACTGATTAATGCTTCCGGGGGCGTAAATTATACGCACTTTGTTGTGGAGTGTTCACTTCTTCTACGATAGAGGTCGCCGGTGTGCAATATGTACTGAATACGTCGGTGGGCTTTTCTGCGACGTCTCTCAAAGGTTGAATCAAAGTCGTGAGAACAGGGCGCCAAATACTTGATAGTTTGTAAGTGTCGTCTCCATTGAAACTGGGATGTTTGTATATTTCAATTGATTCCCTCACTAATCTGGGTATAAGGTGCGGTTCTGTTGATAAGATTTTTGAAATCTAATGAAATGACAGATCGTCCTCAAGATGACTTTGAATATGAATTCAACGAAACGTCGAGAATCGTTTCTTGGAAAAACATATGATTCGTATAAAATATCCGTAATCATTTACAGTTAAAAAAAATATATATAATAAATATATTACGATAGTAAGCAGAAAGTGACAGACACATTCTGCTTACTACATTCGAATTCTTCAATCACAGTTTTCTGTGATTGAAGAGTTCGAAACCCAAAACAATGTAACATTGTGCTACTATAGATAAAAATGATTTGTGAAATTGACGGTTGAAGAGAAAATTAAAACTAGCGCACAGTATAAACTTCCTTTATATTTTAAACATCATTATATACTAATATATATTTTCTTTATTTTCAGGTAAGTGTTTTTTATATGTTTTCTTTATTTATATATATTTATATATATCTATTTATATATATCTATATATATCTTATTTATGTATATCTATATATAATATATGTTTTCTTTATTTTCAGGTAAGTGTGACGAATATACAAAGTGTGATGATATCAGGTTTGGGTAATATAATTTTCTTCTTCTCGGTAAGTAATAATTTTTTTAAACAGTTTTTTCAAATTTTTTGCTTGTATTTATGGCCTATGGTAGCGTTATACTTATTTTGTAAAATGAATCAATAAATAAATTTTTATATTGATATCAGGAATACGACTTCCTGCCAAATTTTAGAGCGATTATTGGTTATAAAGCGGTTCAAACATTGATTGTAAGATTCCTCGCTGACAAACAAGTCTTAATATGATGCAAGAACAGCATACGAAAATTGATTTTTCTTCAAACTCAAACCCAGTTGCTAAATCAAACAGAATAGGCGACGAATATTAAAGAAAAGATATTGTCACGCTATTGGCGAAACAGAAATAGTTTCAGGTAATTGAGGATTTTCAACGCACTGGACATTTTACAGTAAATTAGAAAGTGATAGTAGTGTCTGGAATACACGAGAATAAATCTGAAACTTCTGAAAATCGAGAGTGTAAAAGTGCACGCTAGAGACGGCAATGACAGTTTTTGTTGTGATGTTTCAGATATTACAAAGATAAAGCAAAACCAGAGATTGCAGGACGAAAAATGCGATAACAGAGATAAAGCAAAGCGTAACGGCGAATCATTATGACCAGCGTTAAAGTATCTACTGACGTGCGAGAAGTATTCGATGTGATCAGAGCGACACAAAGGACGTGAATCAGAATTCCTAGATACAAGTGGTAGATTCTTGAGTGAATAGTTTATTTATTTATTTATTAATATAGGTATTCGCAAGTTCACAATTTCAATACAACATAATCTTGAATTATTTTAATTGGAACTCAATTACGAACGACTCCTGTAACAATATAATTTCGAATCATAAAACGCTAAGCTAGCCAATAATGAGACAAAAAAAATAAGCAATAAACAAAAAAGTAAGAATCGAAATATGAAAAATAAAAAGCACATAATAATAAATACCGATAGCTTTTAAAGCTACTTTCCTAACATTGCATTCTTAATAGTACTTAAACTCAAATTGAATATATCAATACTTTTGCAGTTCACTAGCTCGTTACAAGACCTACTTGCTCGTAAAATTAAGGTGTCCCCCTTCGATCTCGTATGATATTACTATTACTAGTACAAATTACAGAATAGAACTCCAGTTAAATTCGTGTCAAGTGATTTTGGTTAATTTTTTTTTTTTAAATATAATAGAAACGTAAAAGGTTTATGGATAACATTTTTACATGATTCAATATAGGAATATAATAATAATATAATTTAGATACAAAGTAATTTTTTATAGTTGTCCGAGTTTTAGCATTTTTGTCACATCTGTTTTGAATTTGTCAGTGGTCAGTTGTTTGGTCTGTTGCGGCAGGTCGTTGTATAGTTTTAATCCGTTGCAAATTAGTCGGGATTGTCCTGTTTTAGTTTTGGCGTGTGTTATGTGATTGTTTTGAGCCATTCTAGTGTTGTGTTGATGTTTTTCGTGTATTTTGTTTAATTTTGTCTTCGTCTTGTATTTAATTCCTTTAAAATTTCATCAAATGTAAGCTAAGATATAATGGTTAACTTTCCAGCAATTTTAACCAATTCTGTATTAATTATTGTTACCTTCAGCATTTATCGCAAATCAAATTAGTCCTTTACACAATATCAATAAATTAAATATGTTAGAAGATAATTACAAGACAATAATTTAATATGTGTCACGGGAAATCGGCGGCTATGTAGGTGGAGGGAGCACATTACAAGCATAGCATAGACTTATATTATTGAGAAATTCTATATATGTATTGATAGTGTATCACTATAAAAACAAAACTGTACCGGGCGAAGCCGGGCCGGGTCGCTAGTCGCGCCGTAAAATGCGCGTCGAATCTGAATGCAAATTTTTTCCTCTTTTTCCGTAATGACGTTCAGGATATATTTATATAGCGAATAAAAAAAATAACTGCCGGTGCTTCACGTTGCGTGCGCTTTAAGGGACGCCTTCATTTTACGTCGTGTAATAAATTAAATGATCCATTTGGGAATGCGAGGTCCATTGTTTATGAAACAATACGTCATATATTTTATCTTATTTTGATGCGTAATGTACCGCCAGCCCGCACTTTTAGGGTGTAGTCGCGTGCCGCCATTTCGCCCCCGTAAATTAAGCGGGAAACGTAAAAAAATACGCGGTAAAAGGTTAACCCCGCGCGTCCCGGCGTCGCTTTTTTTAAAACAGCGTTTTGCATTTTTTGCCGTCGTTACTTTAGCAGCGGCCGTAAACTAAATACAGTACTATTCTTTCTCTTTTTGTTCGTTGACATTCTTCGTGGAACACGTACAGCTGTATGGAATATTTTCCTTCCCAAGGCTAACTACGTCCACAGCTGATAAATTGTAGTTACAGCTTTTCCTGGTATGTCGAGTGCGGATTCAATCTCCAATTCTCCCGGCTTCGTCGAATCCGGAACAGATCGATCTGTCTATTCCGAAAGGCCGATGTGAACCGATGTGTCTATGATAGATTCCACACGAAAAAGAATGCCATTCTCAAAAGAAATGTACACCGGCACACACGCTTTCCAACTGTCATAAATGGGTGGATTTTTCAAAAGTTTTAAATCCTGGCTAGCGGTTGGCGCAGAATACGTCAGATGTCAGTTTCGACCAATCAAAATCATTTCGCGGCCGGCGCCCGGCGATCACGAAACGACTGTCACCTCCCGCTTAACGCTCTTTTTCGGAATTTATTTCCCTTCATTAATTGAACAATTGTACAAGGGTTGCTTAACAATGAGCCATCCAAAGGGACAGTCGTTAATGGTAATACGGCTATTGTTTATCCCTACAAATTCGTTACTGTTTTTTTTCTTTAGGGTTTTCATCTTAGCTAAGTACACGCAGACTTGTACAAATATATCTACTATTGTTATGCTATCGAATGATCGACAATCTACACGAGTTATAAGATTTTAAGACTTCAACTGACATAAAAATTCGACAGAAGTTTTATGAATGTTTTTATGTTAAAAATGAGACTTGAGAAAATTTTGTGATTTTGGTCCACATTAGAGATCAAAAACTACCCTAATGGAGTTGTTTTGCAGAATCTGTATGCAGTGGTGAATACAAGCCTGATTATGTACGGCCTTAAATATGAGAATTTTTTTCAGGATTCAGAGTTCATAAAATCAATTAATTGTAACGTAACGTTTCATTATAATTTAAAATTGGTCGTATTTTTTTAGCAGAATGTTAGTTAACTCATTATTTTCTTTGAAGTGGTTGGCAAATTCGGAAAAATTGTTGTTATTAAGACATCTCTATGTTCTTTGATTCTAGTATTAAAATTACGAGATGTCCTTCCAATATAATGTGTATGGATATCTCGTAATTTTAATACTAGAATCAAAGAACGTATGAGGTGTCTTAATAACAAAATTTTTTCCGAATTTGCCAACCACCTCATAGAAAATAATCATAGATTTGACTCAATAAAAAAGGGTGAAAATATTAAATACTAATAATAAAGGTTTGAAATTAAATAATTTAGAATTTTTTTACATTAGGGAAGCGGTGAATCATAAAGCACCTCTAATTAATAACCAAATCAATTTTCCATATAGCCCTTTGTTTAATTTAACTTTCACAAAAGATTTGGTAACACCCACATAAGACCCCGCCCCCTCTCACTCTTTTTCGTTAGATTCCTGAATATTCTGTAGGCTAGTGCATGCTTGTCTCTGGCAAGATAAACACGCATGTAATCAATATTGGTGAAAGTTTAACAATATTATGGTTGGAGTGTATAGTGTTGTGAATATAGTAGTGTAGTGTTGGTCCTGACGAAGGGACGGGTACGTTTCGAAACCGGTAGACCGTAAATCTGGTAGTGGTTTTTACTAAGTTAACTGACATTCTGTTATAATAATGTCTAACCACAAAGTTAATGCTTTGAATATTAATTACATTAATAATATATTTTTTTAGTGTTACGCGACGCGGGTTGCGCGCGGGTTAAACATAATTTGTTCTCTCCGTCGAATTTCGGTTAATGACGAAAATTGTGGCCCCGTCCGCGCGAGCCGTGTTTTTGTCTCTCAAATATGATGTAGAGGAATTTCACGAAGGATAAACCCGGCGAGTGGGTGGACTTAATTTAATTTTCACTTTATATTATAATTTCTTTGTTGGACGCGTTACACACGCTGGTGCCCGCCGCCTACCCACACGTGTCGCGGTCCGGGTGCGACATTCCTCCCGACCAACCAGAACGAGGTATTCAGAATATTTTTGAGTTTGTTCAAATCTTTCAGAACGGTAGTACTGGATTTCTTGTCACAGAGACATCATTAATCAATTAATGTATATTATGGATGTCTCACAGAGACGAAACTGTATTTTATTATTATTATGGGAAAGTAGGTATAGAAGTCATTTATGGTGTATATCGGACTTACGACCGATCGTATGGTAGGCTTAAGTGATCACTTTACACATATGCAAGGTTCGCCATTTCCACCATGATAGAATATACCATGTCTTACTAATTTTTTGAAAATTGTGTATATTTGGATTATATGACACACATCACGTATGTGTTGTAACAACCTATTATACCGGCCTGTGACAGCCATTTTCCTTCTCCCTAAATCCCCACAGATGTCGCTAATTATTTTTGATATCGTTAATGTCGATCAGTGAGACTCCCATTGGTCGTCGTTAATGTCGATCAATGAGACTCCGATTTTAACCTCTGACTGGTTGGTTGCGATTGTGAATTATACATATATCGCGTCGGTGGATGGAAGATCCCCCGGCTCGCTAGTTGTGAAGAGAAAGAATTCCCACCCGACCATGAGAATTCTTCCGTGTTCAGTGTGTGTAGTCGCGTATAAGAAACTCGCGTATAAGTACAGCAAACCTAATAAGAAAAAGCGGGTCAACAAAAAAAAAAAATCTTACAACTTTTACCTAAACCGGTCACAAAATACATAATACCGAGACTATTTAACAAAATACCGGATGGACTGAAAAACGAAACAGGACAAAAAAAAAGTGAAAAATGTTTTATAATTGTAATAGATCTGAGGGACGTATGTCGCGAAGCATGAAAGAGACGGAGCACGAAAGAGAGAGCAATTGCTTTATAAGGTCGCGCGCATGTCGTCTCTAGGTTTTTTATACCATTATATCGAGACAGACCGCTGTTGTTCATTGTAACCTCTGTATAACGTATTGTTGCCACCAATAAACCAAGAGTAACCAACAACCTATTGGAAGGATCCCGAAGTCACGACACGATAGTAAGAACATCACAATAATGAAATGTGAATATTATGTAATAATATGTTTGTATGAGTATGCATATCTTTCCTACAGTCAAACTGTATATACAGTTTCCTAGGATGTCTTAAGATAACATATAATATACATATTTAAATAATAAATAAAATAAAAAACATAGGATGTTACTAATACCCACAGTTTGATGTTGAGGTTTATTTGAACAATCTTTACTGGTTAAATTCCCTAAGGGTATATTACTTGTAGGTTCTACAATAATCGTCTACAGAATGTGAACGTTGCGGTGAGCGGAAGGCAGCACTGGCTCGTTGGCCGTATTTTCAAACTTATTGGTCGAAATGGTTTCTGCGTTACGGCTAAGTACGCGGCAGCTCCCGATCACCACAATCCTGATGGATAATCCTAGTGCGACATTAAAGTATGTCCTGTACATCGCATAAACATGACTGTTTGACTCCACATTCGCACCTTAGATCTTGTTGTATTTCCCATTTTCCAGGTACAACCTCTTCCTGTGTGTATTCTATTCAGCGTCTACCATGTTCTGGAGGTGGTTGGTACCATGGTGGTAGTATCTTTTTGCTTTCTCCATAACCAGGTGCATTAGTAACCCTCTACACGTTAACTCGCACTATTTCAATAACATGATGATTTTCAAGAAGCCCTTTCTCAACTTGAATCTTATTTTTGAAAAGATGTATCCCTACATGGCCAAGAGCACATCTCTCACCACTCACCGACAGAAGCGCTGTTCCACTTAACACATGAAACTAAATCATTTATATGATTAATAAAATAAACTTTTTTATATTGAATATAACCACATAGATGGGGGTCGGACTGATTAAAGGTGCTGCTTTCTAGGGCGTAAATTGTATGCACTTGTTGTGGAGTGTTCTCTTCTTCTACAATAGAGGTCGCCAGTGTGCAATATGTACTAGTTACGTCGGCGGATTTTACTGCGACTTCTCTCAAGGGTTGAATCAGTGTCGTTAGAACATGGCGCAAAATAAGTATCCAACGAAACGTCGAGATTCGCTTCTCGGTAATACATACGGTGCGTATAAAATATCCGAAAATACAGTTAAATACGTCTAACGACCGTAATAACAACCTTAACTCTTTAATATCAACATAGAATTTTTTTTTTTTTAATTAACGCCCTATAGGGCTTTTACAACAGACAGGTAGAGTGTACATTAACAGAATATATAATTTAATGAAAATAATAATAATAACATGTAAACATAATAATGACATTAAGTGAAAAGAAAATACTTATAATACAGATACAAATATATAAAGACAAATATAATATAAAGTCAAAATCAATTATATAAAAAGTAGAAGCATAAGAAAAACACAATAATATAGAAATTTAAACACAAAAAAAGTAAAAATGTAGAGTGAAAAGATATAGCACAAACTTTGAAAGTCATAATATAATAAAAAATACACATACAAATACAAATAAATTATTTAAGTCCAATTCGACAAATACTAGTAATCTTTCAATACACCTTTTGTTTGAGTAATGTACAGTTATTGGCAAAGACGTCCCGTTGCTTGTATCTGTTTGCTAGTCTTGGAAGCCTTTGCAGTGGGGAATTAAAGAAATAGTTAGTAGCTGCAGTTTCCACGGCAAAACCTGTAATTATGCGAGACGGAACACGCAAGCAGATACGTTCTAGTAGTTGAGGACAGTCGATAGTACCATTTAGTTTGTGTAAAAATAGAAAGTCCGTCACTCATTCATTTTTGTCATTTTTGAAGAAGAAGTTAAATCATTTATAGTTTTATAGGCAAAGACGAGCTCAGTGTGAAAGCGAATATGCTGTGTAGAAGGTTTCGTCTTTGTAGCACCGCTGTAAAAAGAACGCTCTTCCTTGCTTTCTGTGCAACGTTATATACATGTGAACTCTGGACAAATTATAAAAAGAGCAGCATAGAAAGACTTCGCATACAATATAACAACGCCTTCCGTATGATGTTTGGCCTTCCCAGATATTGCAGCGCTTCCGGTATGTTCACTGAGGGGCGTGTTCCCAATTTTGCAGCCCTCATAAGATCCAGGGTGGCAGGGATGAGGGAAAGGATATACAGCTCCGGAAATATCCTTATCCTGGAAGCCCGCCTTACTCCAGCATCCAGCATCGATGCACACTGGAGAAAGATACTGGCCCCGCTTAATTGACTTGCCATCGCTGGCTAAAGCCGATATTTTACCATATATTTATTTTAATACTTGAAATACTTCTCTTCCATTTTATATGATTTTCCTATTTCTCTTCTGTTTTATATAATATTTTTTATGTGTGTATCTTCTTTTATATGGAATGTGTGGGATTGCACGAACCTCCCCACATTCTGGAATAAAGTTATATTTATTTATTTATTTATTTATTATTTATATGGCAAAATTTTGCGAGTAACAATTCTACAGGCAATATGGGAACGATTATTATTCGCACGTACAGATGTACCCAGTACAAAAGTTTTAATTAATCGCAGCCCGAGAATGGGACACCCGTGTATTGGAGTATTCGTATGAAATTAAGTATAACTTTCAACTAAATACAAATTTTGCAAACTACAATTTCCTTTTCATTATTTAGTTATACAAATTGGAAAATCATTGTAGCTAGAAGTTTGCCGCGCGGCTCGAAGCAGCGCTAACGAAGTTTTTGCGGAGCGAATATCTTGTATTTGCTTCATTAACGAATGCTTTGAAATGTATAATTTAATTTAATTTAGTAGTGCGTGGGAATAGGATTGTGCGTGAAAAAAAACTCTGGAAAAATCATGATTATCTCGTTTCATTCACTTATTCATTTTCCATTTATTGGTACCTCACGGTACCTTCAAGTTTGTGTTTACTGGGGAATTATGCCGTGTTGTTACGACCTTTCGGGCCGACGTTTCGGATCCCATTGCAGGGTCCATCATCAGGGCTGATGTGTTGTCTTGAATGTTGGTGTTGTGGTTAAGTATCGGCTTGCAATACCGTGCCGAAGTCATGATGTGTTTGTATTGTGTTGTATGTATGATTCATCTGTTGTCTGATCACTATCTCTGCGGAGTCTGCGACGAGAATGACTTTGAAGCGCCGGATACCAAGATGTTTTTAATTTGAGACCATCATCTCTATTAATGTTTATCGGATGCTTGTAGATTTCTAGTGCTTCCTTGATAAGACGCGCATGGTGACTCTTAGGCTTTCCAAGGATTTTCGGTTCGAATGCAAAATGATGGCCGGTATCCATAAAATGCTCAGCCAATGCTGATTTTTCCGGATGACCGAGTTTGCATGCCCGTTTGTGCTCGTTGACCCTTTTGGAAATGGTACGCGCCGTAACAACACGGCATAATACCCCAGTAAACACAAACTTGAAGATTCTGAGTGGCCGTGAAAACCTACGAACATTCTCACGGTACCTATTTCAATGGAATGTGCCTCTTCTTCGTCTTCTTTTTTCATTCATGTTTCTGATCCAAAGATTTTTTATGTGTGTTTGCTATGTTAACTAACTTGCCAAGATACTGTTTCTCCACAGAATTATGCAAAGGAAATAGAAGGCCATACTCTTCTTTCCTTGCAAGTCACTCCTGTCTCGTCCACTTTTGTACATCTTCTTATGCACGGATACCGATTTATAAAGTTTGAACAACGCCGTCATCCAGTATTTGATTTATCTGATCATGCCAGGATTTTCACGAACGCTCTCAATTCCTGTTGCTTTCGATGCTTGCTTCATATTCTTCACAACAGTCTCCTTGCTCATACGTTAAACATGAACAAATCATCGCAGTGACTCTTTAACACGAACACGCTATGAACATGGTTGTTCATTATTCAATATAGATTTTCCACACATGCTCCTAAATTATTGTATTTTCGCATCTCTTGATTCCCTTAGGTGGTACTACTGGAAGACTAAATACCAATCCCTCATTTGTTTGAATGCTCAACGATGATCCGTCCTCCGAGCGATATATCAATCATTATTGTATTAATCGCTTCATATTTTTATTTTATTTTATTTAATTCGGTCATCCAACAGGGAGACACAATCGATTGATAAGGTTAATACAAAAAAAATTACTTAAATGTCTCTCACAATTAAAGGATAACACAAAAAGGACATAATCATAGATAAGTCAATTTGACAATGACAGATAAAACATCATTTAACCGATTGTTCCAAATTTAACTTTAACATAGACACAAAGGGGCTCGTGATATATATAATATATATTATCAGGGAGGGGGACGAGTTTCTAGTATCTGCTTCACCATATGACGATCCTCTTCATATTTAGTGTTAAAAATATCTATTGAATTTAAGAGGTAATTATATTCTGAGCATATGCGTGGAATGGGAGAGGATTTCCTATTGTTGGTTTGATAAATTGGAAGATTATTCAAGATTATTCATAATGGAAGCAGTAGTTATCGTTGGTAATAATGATAATTTTTTTGTTTTTTTAATAGAAATGCGAACTCGGAACTCGTGTAACATAAATATTCTTACTATTTTAAAACTAAGCTAAACGCTTGTGCTAATAAAATAGGTCTAAAACGCTGGTCTAAAGTGAGGTTCGAACCCGCGACCTTTGGATCACGAGGCGAGAGTCTCAACCTCAAAACCAACAAGCTGCTCAATTTTACTTAACATATTTTAATTTTTCGAAGAAGAGTTGTTCTACTTTGTATACACAATTTTATTAGATACTATTAGAATTTTAGAATTTAATATCTACATGTTTAGAGAACATTTTAAGTGTACAAGTTATCCATGAAGATGAGAACATTGTCCTCGAAACATATATGTAGATATTTTTACGAAGAAAGTGATATTAACAAAGAAACTTTGATTTTATTTAATTAATATGCTTTGAGTTTCTGTCGCGATATGATTTTAAAGCGATACATAACTAAGCATCAACCCTCTAGTAATTTTGTTGATTTTCATGTTAAAATGAAAGTTTGTCGCGTCACAGTTGTGATTTAATTCGCAGTGTATTAAGCATCTACCCTCGTTGGGCGCGATACAGTTGTCTGTCAAAACACGGCTCCGCTCCGTACGAGATAATCCGCCGTGCGGTCCCGGCACGTCACGGGGTAGCAGGTAGCACACCGCACCGGGGGCTCGGCCGCCGAACAATTATTACTTGCCCGTAATTTTTATCAGATTTGCCCCGTGTCACGCGACTCCCCCGCGAGCCCTTCCGCCCGATGTTTCGGGTAATTGGATAATTCGGCCGTTTTCGTATCGTTCATCTTTGTTCGGTACACGAGAAACGTGCTAATATTAATTTCGCTCCCTTGTCTTTTTTATCACGGCGCAAGCCGGCGAGAGCGATCCACGCGAATTGTCGTGATGCGGGTTTCGTTCAAGCTTTTATTATATACTAGCTGTGCCCGCGCGGCTTCGCGAACCTTCAAGAACATTCTCCTTCCAGAACTTTCAAGAAATTTACCGAATGTACAGGAACCTTCTAGACACACCGACACATTCCGTCACTCAGTTTAGGACCTTATAGAGCTTTCGGTAATTTTCTAGAACCTTCTCATTAACTTTCTAGAGCAGGTTTTTCCGGAGTCTTCTAGACTCACCGACAGTCGACGCGCCTATTTTGAAACAACCTGAAGCATTTGCGGCCTTCCCATAACAAAACAATGTGCTAGAAAGAACATTTTTGTCACTCACTCCCACCAGCGCACAGCCACCCCCACCAAAAGTGCATATTTTCGATGTGACACCAAGGGCTTTCCACCACCATAACCACCGAAGGGTGGTTGTGGCTGGTTGTGGAGAAAACTTGGCGGGTAGGGAAACACGGGTTTCTTCTCTATATATATATATATATTGATTATTTGTTACACATTTCGCCAATCTGCATGAGCGATATATTTTATCAATTCTCGCCTTTTCTGTGTCTTCGTATTATATTTCTTCACTACTGAGCGTACGTGGTACGCTCCCAAGTATCGTAAATAATGCTTATGAATGTTTATGAACGCACGACAGTTGAGACGAAAATAATGCGGGATATCGTTCTGTGCCTTATTGTACAAGATCCCGACTAATATTGACCTTCTCCCATCTGTTTACCGAACGAAAAATATTTTTTAGCAATCATAATACATGAATAAACATATTGCGAATAGGTTGCCTGGTGAAATTAAGTCAATACATTTTTTTTTAACTTTTTCACTTATTTTCTAAGTTTTTTAACCATTTTCACCGCAACCCAATAGGATAAGGAGTAGACGAAGAAGAAGACTTATTTTCTAACCAAATGAATTCAATATTGATTGAGAGTAGAAAGCATAAGGAACATGAAACGGTAGGGTTGTCTATCTTTTTCTGGTCCGTAATACAGGGTTGTCAGTATATATTTGTTGATACTATATATTTACACTCATCTGTTTTCTTATTGAAATTTATATTAAAAGGAACATTCAACGGTGTATGTTGGGAATCATTACAGGGAGTAAAAGCAGGACGACAGACAGGAATTGATACATATAAATAAGAGAACATACATATGTCCATTTAATATATAACGGAATAAATATTTCCCGTCTCTGATTTTTAAATTGGCATCATTATAAGAATATTACAAAGAAATGTTTAGCGCAGAATTGGTTCTCTGATATCCGAGTGTTTTTGCTGATCTCACCCAATTTCCCTTGATTTATTTGATGAGGGTGTCTTAAACAGAATTGATTTCAAAAATAAAAAATATATCCTTAAATAGAAATTATTTTCAGTAAAATGTTATATAACTTGATATGTATTTATCCTTTTCGAGGCTTTTAATGTCCCTCTCTAAAAGACAACCATACGGGAGCGTAGATAAAACTTCAGACCTCATCGTCGCTGTTTACTTCTGAGCTATATATAATCCGGTAACTTTTGTTTCTAGACTGTTGTAGAACTCTGCAGAGGATTTAGGAGTACGAGATTTACGTATTTTAGTTCCGCGCACACCAGAGTTGTACCACGAATCGTCACTTTTCTATTATTCGGCGGTTTTTTTATATCGCATAATAATACAATTTTGTATTATTATGCGGCGAACGTCTATTATTACAGGCTTTTATTAAGCTTCCTTTGTCTGCCAGGCATAGGGACACATCTAGTAATCAATATTTAATCCACTTCTTGACCAATAATCGCTCTGAAATTTGGCAATGTAGCTATTTCTTTTCTCAGTAAGTAACTTTATAGTATTTCCTTTCTTTTTTGTCTCGAAACAAATGGGAACTGGGAAAGTTGCAATATCAGTCACGGAGGAGGAGCTCCACGAAAAAAGATGCATCCATTTTGTTTTTTTTTTTTCAAAAATTGTACAGTAAAGTAATAATTTTATGTGTACCTACAAGGGTCAGTGAAGAGGTT
This sequence comes from Agrypnia vestita, assembly GCA_016648135.1. Lineage (NCBI taxonomy): Eukaryota > Metazoa > Arthropoda > Insecta > Trichoptera > Phryganeidae > Agrypnia > Agrypnia vestita. The sequence continues at coordinate 71,140 of JADDOH010004412.1, forward strand.
TTGTGAGCAAATGTTATTTATTCTCCTAGAGTAAGTGTAGCCCCTTAAAGATATAATGTCTTTTTAAGTATGTCGCGCTTTGGAACGAAATTATAAAATTTAAAAAAAAAGAAAATAGATTTTATTGTTAAAAAAAACGTTTTGTTTACTCTCCCGGTTACTTACTTAAAATGCGGTATAAATGTGTCTTTAACATACATTTTCCCTGTATTATTTTTAGCGAAATTTAAAATAAATTAAATTTGAATAAATATTATTATTAAGTTCTACGGGTTAAGTATTTTTATGTGTTACAGCTGTTTCGGCTTGTAAGGCCATTATCAAACAGTCAAGTCAGATAATGGCCTTACAAGCCGAAACAGCTGTAACACATAAAAATACTTAACCCGTAGAACTTAATAATAATATTTATTCAAATTTAATTTATTTTAAATTTCGCTAAAAATAAATATGGAGTTCTACAAATTAAACACAAAAACCATAAATACCATAAATACATTTTCCCTGTGTGGCCCAACCTCCTTTGTCCTTTGCTAAACAACCGGTTTAAATCATCTCTGTAAATTTTATACTCTGTGGCAGTCACCAAGTAAATAAGTCAATTAGTCTTAGAATTTAAGTGTACAAAATAATTTCGTTTAAGGTGACCATTCTCCTTTGTGTACAAAATGAACAACAAATGGTCTCTCTGCGTTCATTTTTATATTGTCCTTTACATGGCTTTCGGGATTTTTAAGCGTCTCATACGAGTTCACGTCCCATTTCTTCTTCGATACTGCGTGTTCATACGTCGCTCTAGGGACTAAGTCTGAAGTTGGACTTGATTAGGGCGTAAAGCTTTTCATGCCTCTCATTCTGTCATTCCGTCTAGAGCCCTCTAGGCGACGCACACAGCTCAATCTCGGCGAAAGTACGCTTCTTATAGTAATTTTAATAAAACATTAAAAAGTTACAAGTTACAAATTACTTTGAACTACCGTGAAAAAAAAAGTGGATTGCTGTATAGAAAAAATAAAAATGAATCAATAAATAAAAATAAGAACTACAAGGTCGATATATTCACGGAAATATAGGGGGCTGCTATAGCTTAGTGGTCAGAGCACCGGCCCCGGAAAGGAGGTGACCTGGGTTCGAATCCCAGTAGTAGCCTAATATTTTTTCGTGAATTAGATTTTTCTGTATGTCTTTCTAATTGATTAATTCATTTGGTTTTATTTTTATTTTATTTATTTGTTCTTTTTAGATAAATTGATATAATTTAACATTTAAAATAAGTAAACAATTTATTCTACTTCGTTTGAGAGTCGTAGAGAAGGAGTATTGCAGGTATAATGTATGAATCGTCTCTTTAGAAGTAAAACTCAGTAAGTGACGTTGGATTTGTTTGAGATAATGAGGTTTAAACGTTCTAAATATGATTGGTAGGTAATAAAATTATTGAAAACTGTCAAATTAAGAGTGTTACCATTAAATATCATTAAATAGACACATTGGAATATTCACTAACTGATTTTTACCTGAGATAAAGATGGAAAAAATATGAATGTTAGTATTCATAACTCATTTTGGCCAGTATTACGGTTAGTGAGTTTTACCTCTAATGGGACGAAATATGCATTAATCTAAGTGGTACAAAATTTAATTGAATTTATAACAACGATTATAAACAAAGAAATATTATATTACTAAGAAGTAGAGGTAGCCTTAAATTCTGTATTTATTTGATGATAGTATTGGGATGGAAGGTGCAATTTGTTGTGAACTGATATTTTCAAAAAGTTTCATGATCATATTATATGTCGAGTAGGTGTTTGTATACATGTTTTTTAGTTTCAATTTTAAATTTTTTCTGATCTGTTATTTTTCTGATTTTTATGGGGAGATTATTAAAGAGTTTAATACCAAGAAAAATATAATGATTTTGGGTTGTAGAAGAATACCTTAAATAATGTTCTAGAAGAACCTGTTATAGAAAAGAAAATATTACTTCAAAATTTAAAGAGATTGTAATATTGAAATATTTTTTTTTACAAAGTTTATAGTTTATTTGCTAATTAGATATTTATTGTACTGCTTTTGTCCGAAAAATACTACAAAACGAGATTTGATTTGTTTGTAGTATAAAAATTGATGTTGTGATATATCTAAAATCTATTAAAAATTTACTTATTTGTTCACAAATATATGTAACGAAATATTTTTTTAACTAACTAACTAACCATCACGTCGTTTCCCTGCAGGGGTAGGCAGAGAGGATTGAACGCCACACTCTTCTATCCTGGCACACCACTTTTGCTTCGGCCACATTCATACATCTTCTCATACACGTTCTACGGTTGTTGCGGCTTTTAACAGGGCCATCCTCCAATTGTTTATTAGATTGATGTATTTTATTTAATTTGTCTAGGAAAATACAGAATTATCATTATAGAAATAGATTTCAGGATACAATGTAAAATGTTGAACAATGCATTGAAATATTTTAACTTTTTAAGTTTAAAAAACAGACGCACAGCTCTTGATATTTTTAAGCTATATAAGATCTGTCAAAACCAATTTATTTGTCCACCCCTACTATCACCTATAAACATCCACGTCCCAGCAAGAGCTACTAGAACACAATGCCTCTTCCACATTCCTGTTGCTCGTACCAACTCCGGATTACGCTCACCCATAGTGGGAATGTGCCGAGCCTACAACGATTTCTTCACCGACATTGACATCTATCGTGTGTCTCTATACCACCTAAGATCACAAGTGAACATAATTCTAAGTCGCAACATTGAATTAATACTTGATTAATAATTAAATGTTGATTCAATATAAGATATAAATAAAGTTAGGCTGATCTTAATATGTTATATTTAATATTGTTATTTAATTTATTATTTTTTATTCATTACTGTTAATGCTTATGTCTTTCACTTTAATTTACCTACATTATTATTATGTATTACTTCAAAATTATTTTTATGTGAAATGTGCTAGGATATAAGTTAATAAGTTCATTACTATCTATTTACACTTTCGTACATATATACATTTAATTTTCTTATATATGTTAATATTTCCAAATAAATAAATAAATTAAATAAATAAATGCTTCGGTTTCGGCCGATACCAGGACAGATGTCGAAATTCGGTTTCAGTTTCGACCAAAAGTCTAATTTCGGTCGGTCTCTACATATATTAGCTATATAAGTACGAGCGCAACGAAATAAGAGAGATTGGGGTGTTGTAATTACTTAATCGCAGTTAAGGTTTACGATGTTCGTCCCGCAAGTTAGGCGGCCTCATTCACCCGCCCCCTTCCGGTGGGCGGGGGGGGCGGGTCAAGTGTTTTCTTTCTGGGGTTAAAAGGTTATTTTGACGGCTCGGCCGGCAATGCAGGAAACCACTCCGTTTTATGTTTATTGAAAGGTATTTTGCTATAAATTCTACGGTTGAATAGACTTATTTGGGCTGTGCTTTTCGGGGAAAGTGATTTCCCTTTGTCGCAGCAACGCCGAGGGATGTTTATTTGCTCTTCGCCATCCGGTCGTGTGGCGAAAAAATTGTTTAGAATTTTATGTGTTTCTTAAAAAATTTACCCTTTTCGTGGATCAAATAAATAAATAAAAATAACGTTATTTTAGTACGCGCGTGGAGTGCGCAAAATTAGATTGTTTTGTACGAGAAAAGATTGGAACATATAAACTGGTTCAGTATTCTCTACATAAACATCATAAAATGAGGCTCTATACTTTGTTTAAGGAGCAAAGCGTCGCAAAATTTATAATACTGGGAATATTTCGGTGGCTGGGTCATGCGGGGAGAATGATCAAATAACATGTTCCAAAATTCCTGCTGAATTTAAGATCGATAGGTCGGAGGAGCTTAGGAAGGCCAAAATTAAGTTGGAGTGACAACGTCCTCAAAGACACATGTGGAGTAACAGTCATCGAGGATTACTATTTATAATGTACTGAATTGGAGATACAGCCTATAAATTTATATAAAACATGCTTTTGGAAGGGATAGATACCAGGGGCGTGCAGTGGGAACATCGCAGCATGACTTTTACGTAACCAATTATTTGGAAAAAAAATCGGAACACAACATATATTTTCGTAATATTTCTTTCACAAGTGTTATCATAGCATTTATATTTTGATATATCATAAAAATCTGTAGCATAAATTTTTGATTTCTATTTTTTTCCAAAATATACGCTTACAAAAAAATCATGCTTCAATGTTCCCACTGCACGCGCCTGATAGATACATAAATAAAGAAATTCAGTACATTTTAAATTAGTAATCCTCGGTGATTAGATTCAAGACACTTTTTAAACTTTTTGATATTGCTGCCTTTGCTTTTGTACCCCGCATATCTGCCTTGGAAATTCTGAACTGAAGAGAGCTAGCACAAGACCGAGATGAGTGGAGGGAAACTCTTGTGGAGCCAAGAGCCACCAGGGGTTGTAGGGCCAATAGTGATGATGATGATAAATCATAAAATGCAATACATGTGTGTTGACATTTATATTTTATCTACTAATTTTGTAAATCATCACCACATATCTGTTACAACAAGTTTTCATTCTATATTAGGATTACTTAATTGTTAAAAATCATTTTATTATTTATCTGAAAATTGCATCATGAAACTCTCTTTTCAGTGCAAAATTCTACAAGTACTTATTGTTTGCAGGACACATCATTATGAGGTTTTATATTTTCAGTACAAACAATACAATTTAATGGTTAATTTAATTTAATAATTTAATCCACTAGGTGAAGTGACGTAACTAACAATGAATTAAACTAGACCACCAAAAAAACATGAATTTACATAAATTTCTTGGCCTGTAATCCAACCTGATTGCACGGCTGGTTCCAATGCCTTATATTTATTATTTGTGTTTTCTGGGATCCCATTGCAGGGTTCATAATCCATCCAGAGCTGATGAAAAAAAATACTTTGGTTATAAACTTATTATTTTCATGGAAATTTAATTATGTACGCAAGAATAAAAACATTAACTGCGATATATATTTGTCTCAAAAATACGCGAGTGGACATTATTCCGCCGTGGGACAACCCTCGCTCCTAAAGTACGTGTTTAGTTCGTCTCTTTAAATATTTGTTCTCTATGTTTGTAACTGATTTTATAGCCGTAGTAGGGATTTTGAAATTTATGTTTTTTTAGGTGTAATTAATGAATGTAGTAGATTAAAACAAATAATAGAAAAAAAAAGTTTTATTTTATAAAATGCTTCTAAAATATATAAATATGTTTTCAAGGGTAGTTATCAATTGCAAAACTGCTCCAATTTTCAAATAATCACGTTCAAATACGTCTGCCTTTATTTTTATCATTTATACAAATCTACTTTTTAAAGAAATTAATGTACCTACATTAGACAGATTATACAAAAACACCTAAATTTTATAAATACATAAAGAAACATTCACTCAACAAAATATAAATACACCACAAGCTTATAATACTCATAGTCATAGCCAAAGAGCGCAAGTAATAGGATGCTTAAACATTCCTAAATATAACAAAACAGCCACACAACACCATTACACTTATCTAGGTGTCAAATATTTCAACAACTTACCAATGAATATTAGAACTCAAGAACACTATACAAAATTCAAGAAACACGTAAAACAAATAGAATATACATAATTAAAACAAAAAATAGTTAGAATTATAAAAAATAATGATACTCCGAAATAATTAGTATACTTGAGTCAGTAATATTTATCTTATGATGTTTGTATTTTTCTACACTGTTCCATTATGAACCTATACGTACTTATTCATTCATGCTCTTATGTATCATACTCCTGTCCCCAAATACAAGTTTTACTTTACTGGGGACATTTAAACATGTATTAAAAAAAGTAATATTCAATGTAAAATTTATTTATTTATTTATTGTTTATTTACATTATGATTAGTTGATACAAGATACTAATAACTGCCACACTAGGTAAAAACCTGTTCTGTGGCAGTTATTCTCATATGGTATTTATTTAGTGGTAAAAATGACAATTAAAGAATCTAAATCTAAAAGAAAATAAAAAGAAAAAATATATATACAAAATCAAGATAAAAATTTAAAGTAAATCATAGGAATAAATCTAAGAGAAAAGAAAAGAAAATACACATACAAAATTAAGATAAGAATTTAAGTACAAAAATAAATATTATATTATAGTATACTATAAATTATATAAATAGTTTTTGTCAATTCAGAGGTCAAGGGCGGATCACTTCTTCAGCATACCTTCTACCTGATATTTTTATAAACTTATTAATTTGATGTTTAAAAGGTTTGTGTACAGTTATTTCTTTAGTTTCATTAGGTAACTTATTGAAAACAAGCGGGGCAGTGAAATTAAATGTATGTAATATTTTTATTTTCAATAAAGAAATTTCAATACATATAAAAAAATAGTGGTGGTTTTGTTTCTATATTCTTAAAATGAACTTCAGAAGGTCCGAGCATCAGAGCCATCAATACTGTCTGTGGACGTCAACGTCTTCAGCTTTCATAGAAATTCGGAAAATCTTCACAGCACGAATAATCACCCTCATCACTTCTCTTGTTTTAATATCTCGAATGTGCCTTCTCAGGTCAGTCAGTCAGTCAGCCTTCACTCCACTCCCGGGGGGTTGTTCGAATAGGGGTGCGCAATTGTTGTTGTAAACGGCCGACGTGAATAAAGACGGAATCCAGTTTCTCTTGTCTTCACGAAATCGGTTAGAATATCGCATACTTGACGGTGGACTGCCTCTGGGACCTGCCGGATCTAAGAATACTCCAAACGATTCGCACCAAGATCGAGAAGGGTTGGTAAGGAGCGTCCTAGGATAACCGGTTTTATAATCGTCTAGCCTGTTGGACCAGAATTGGAATTCTGCTGTTTGATACATATTTATGAACAGTGAGTTGTAAAATAACGACCATTTTTTGGTTACCATTTTTATTCGGCTTTAGGGATTTTTATTCCTTTTATTTCTTACTTTCTCAATGTTTGTATTGAGATACGACTCGTAATGCTCTACTATAGCTAGACCGCATTCAAAAGAATGTGCGCAATAAATGTGTGTGTTACGATGCAAAAAATGAACACAAAAGAAGTTTGTCTAGTAAAATAAGTAACCTTTTTTTAACTAAAAAATATATATTTATTTGGAATATCATATTGAGGCTCGTAATACGGGCTTGCCAGGCAATTTTCCCCTGCTTTCTGCTTACCGGACAAAGCTAGAGAATGGTCTTTTGATTATTGTCGACCTATAGTATGTAAAATAATATACTTAAATTATATATTTCTTAAATTTCATGTTCGGTAAATAAATCGGCGTTAATTGGACAAATGACATGTAATTGCTTCTTATATACACACATACATATGTATAAATACAAGACAATATGTAGCAAGCCTCTCAGTCAGTAACTACCTCACTTGATATATAGAAATACCTGTTCTGAGGTAGTTAGCCTTTTTTTTATCATTTTATCATAGATAGATACCGATATTTAATTTGAAATTAAGTACCTACACTAAACACCATGAATAAATAATATTAAAAAATATATAAGTATCACGTGAGACGCAAGAAAAAAAGGAAATAAATGCAAACGGTAGTTATACATTTTTTCAATTGATTCAGCAACATTGTATATTGACATTTAAAAAAAATATACAACACCCTGACGATGGAAAGGTTTTTCTGAAACGTGTTGGTGTAATTAATCAGATAAAAGAAGTAGATATATGTAAATAATATAATCAATATTTTTATAAAAAGTTTGTTTTACATTTCATATCGAAACAGCGCCTTTCCTATGCATACACAAAAGAAGTGGCGAGCTGAAATAAAAGTATAAAATAATATAATAAAGAGAAATGCTAAGTGCGAAAAAAGAAAGAACGTAATTTAGTAAACAGATATTAAATAGAAGCAACAAAAGCACAAAAAGGTAAGAATGTGGAATAAAATATATAAATAAAGTATGGTAAAATAAAATATGTAAAAATAATCACAGTACAAAGTAACAATCTATATAGAATACAAATTCGTACCAAATGTTTTAATATTGTTAATAGGACCAAATATTCTTACTATAAAAATGTCCTTAGGTTTTCACGGCCGTTCAGAATCTTCTGTGTATAGTCTGGGATATTCTGCCGTGTATATGTGACCTCTCTGGCCAACGTTTCGGATCCCATTGCAGGGTCCATCATCAGGGCTAATGTGGATATAACGGCTAATGTGGATATTATTATTATTATTATTATTATTATTATTATTGATAATGGGCAGGCAGCTTAAGCTGATAGGCCCATATCACTGTCTCTCATTTGAATATCCAGCCTATTCTTAACGGGCTAATGTGGATATAACGGCTAATGTGGATATAACGGGCTAATGTGGATATAAGGGTCCATCATCAGGGCTAATGTGATATAACATCACATTAGCCCTGATGATGGACCCTGCAATGGGATCCGAAACGTTGGCCAGAGAGGTCACATATACACGGCAGAATATCCCAGAAAACTATACACAGAAGATTCTTACTATAGTTCACACGTTTATGCGCCATATTAGTACCATCATCATAATGATCTTTTTCCAACCCTCCTTATTCCCTTCTAATTAATATTTCTATATTTCATTGCTGGTCTACTAAAACAACCCATTTCTCTCCATTCTACCTCACACATTTCTCACACCAATAGACACTTCCAAGTGATAAAAATAACTGAGCCAATATTCACCCTAACACTCGACGCCTTCTGGACAGTGATGACATTTCAAAAATCATTATAAGCAGTATTTTTATACCATTTTATTTCTTGTGCATTAAAAAATAAAAATAATTTACACAGAATATAAATTCCTTGTAAAAATAAATAAAATTCCTAAATCTCATACCAATTTCAACTCAACCTATTGACATTTCGTGTGATCTCTGCTCATATTGGCAATTATTAATTGATGTGAGAGACATGGCGATAATTATTGTTTAACCCATCGAACACGATGCACTTGATATATTCCGTATCGAATTAATCTTAAGTTGAACAGTTTCCATGTATTCATTAAACAAGCGTGTATTCCGCTTTCAGTTTTCTGGGATATTCTGCCGGGTATATGCGAACTTTCTGGCCGACGCGCGACGTTCCGGATCCCATTGCAGGGTCCATCATGTAGTCTGAAGTGTTAAGCCCTGATGGATGGGCCCTGTAAATATAAAAAAAGTCTATTTTTTAGTAATTTAAAAAAAATAGATATTTATTTATTATAATACGTACTTTTTGTACATGTTTCTAATAATGAAAACCGACATATATAGCTGGCATGTATTAGGTCCTTACATATGAAATTGGCGTTTAGTATGGGAGGAACATAAAGCCGATTTTTTTTTATTATAATATTTTTATTTAATCAAAGTATGTACCATTGCTATCTATGCACTTTTGCCATCTCATAGGTAGTTCATCGATCCCTTTACTAAAAAAACCATTCGGACGGGAATCAATAAAATCTTTGAAGGCGGTTTGGACTGCCCCATCGGAGTTGAATTTTTTTCTTTACAAGAAGTTATCCAAATTTCGAAAAAAATGGTAATCTGTTGGGGCAAGGTCCGGAGAGTACGGTGGATGTCTTAGACATTCCAATTGAAGCTCCTCTAATTTGGTAGCCGTCTGTTGTGCAGTGTGTGGTCTAGCGTTATCATGAAGCAGCAGTGGCCTAGAGCGATTAACCAGCCTCGGTTGTTTAGCAGCTAGCTTTTCCATCATGGTTTGCAGTTGCTGACAA